>OZ035825.1:8950160-9178761 GCA_964034765.1 Knipowitschia caucasica
GTAAGACGGGATCCAGTCTGACATTGCTCTGGGACTGTCCCAACGATGAGAAAAAGATGTGTCAGCATTTTCATCAACGCAATTGCAATTAGGAAGGAATGGAAGGCGGAAAGGCCCCGGATTCTTTGATCACCTGATAAGTTTGCTTCGGTGGGAGTGCTGGGTGGGGGAGGTATATCAGAAGGGCCTGTTCCATCTCTGACCATAACCCCGTTACATCCTTTACCCGCCCGGGCGACAGACAGCACAATCAGGGGATCAGACTCCCTACGCCAGGTAGCCAAAGATTGGGTGCGGTGCATCAGAGATGCTATCCGCAACAAACTGTTAAATGCACAGAGCGACTATGTCCCTACTGTTCTCAATATGATAGAGAAAGGATATGGACATACTTGCCAACTTCCTCGTTGGCCCGATGACATTTTTCGCATCCACAGGCGAATATTTACAGACTACCAGAGGGACTGCACAGGAAGCCTGCCAAAATCAGCAAAGTTTTGATGGCAATGGAGCAGGAAGAGTGACGGAATCGAAGGAAAGAGCCTCCGACCAGATACAAATTGAGCCTGAAGGTAAGTATGATATTTAATTAAAATTTGTATGATTTTTTTCCCCTAAAGGCCACTTGAATTTTTTATTTTCTGTGCGACAGGTAGACAGTAGAAATCCTCTCACAACGACGGGGCTAAAAGAAACTTCAAGCGTAGAACCTTCAACCATTCATCCATATGCTACACACCATGGTAGTGGCAGTGCCCTCTCTGGAAGTGTACCAGTGGGGGATTAAGCCAGGCTGCTTGGTCCTAACCCTGGGAGTGTATATTGCTAAATATATTTTATTTCACCTCCCTAGAACATAATAAAGCCAAGGCTGCATCTAAGGTAAGCTTGGAAAGACCATGACACCTTTCATACAGACTGGAAAGTCCCTGGGAAGTCCTCCACTGCCGGCCTGCATTAATGCCTCACCAATAACCTTAACATCGGACATTTAGTGGGCATTAAATTCTATGGTCAAAAAGAGAATCACTGCTATTCGAATAAATAAATCTATAATAAAAATTCCTTAATATAGTTGTTTGGTTGGCGATTGACTGTGTTTGTATTACTATAGTAGTCCCCAGTAATAATAGATTAATGGCTTTGGGTCCCATTACCTGGAAGGGCATGTCTAAGGGAACAAACCGGTTACAAAAAAGTGTATGTGTGGGTGTGGCAGTTATAAATGACTTCCCGATAGGGTCAGGTTGTATAAGTCACATTGGATGGGATGGGAGATCCACTAAAATACCTAAGTGTTTGAGATGGATTCCTGGGGCGCGTTTGAAAGAAGATCGATGGGGGTTTGTGTAAAAAATCATATAGTGGGGGGGTTTTTTTAGGCATGTTGTGGAGCACGGTAAGGCAAGCGGGGCATTACTTGCACCACGGGAAGAGCACCCAGGCCCGATCTGAGAGGGTGCAAGAACAACCCCGGTGGGTAGCCAATGGTCCAGGACAGTGAGGGGGGCAATCAACCCTTGTATCTAGCCACAATGGTTCGCCCTGTCATACGGACGGGTAACCCCCCTTTCTTGTCCGAGTATAGGCGCTCCGTGAGCGTCCGAGGCGGCGCTTCCCCAGGGTTTCCTAGGGCCATGTTACTTTCTGGTACCTTGTCCCCCCGCGAGGTCAATAGCACACCGGGCGGTAAACCTGGGAACAGGGGAGTAACCCACAAGGTCCAACACCCGTGTCTGTAGCCCACCATAGGCTTGCGGCGTCAAAGGATCACCGGATGCGGGGGCATTTATCTGCCCGGGATATGGAGCACATGCCCGGCTTTATTCTGAGCGGGTAAGCAAAGCCCTCCCCCGGTGGTAGCCCAGTCCTGGGACGAGTGCGTGGGTCCAAACCAAGTCTCTAAGCCCCCCTGGGTTACGCCTCTAACGGGCCCGGAACCCCCCTTTCTTGACCGAGAATAGGCGCTCGTGAGCGATGCGTTCGCGCGGCGCGGTCCCCCGTGTTTCCAAGGGCCCATAACATTCTGGGCCTTTGTCCCCCGCGCGCAAATTCACACCGCGGGTAGCCCGGACCAGGGGAGTCCCTGGGTCCAGACCGCAGCCTCTGGGGACTCTGCGTTGGATGTGTTAAAACCAATGCTGGAGATTCTGTATTCCCAGGCACACACGCTTTTGGAGGGAAAATTGACTAAGTGTCTTGTGAGCTCACGTACCTTTTGCGCAGGCCGTAACTTTTTGTCTTTCATTGCTGTGGGGTATTAATACCATTAAAATAAGCATTAAGGTTGTCCTGAAGACTTGCCGTATTAGATATTGTCTGCTGCGCATGTTTTACAAATGTTCAAGACTGTAATGCCGCGTGTCACGTTGTTGTGTTGCTCCCAGAGATTCTGCCTATATTAAGTGGTAAAACGTGTGCAATCGACTCGTTATTTAAGTACACCACATAATTGCGACGAGGGAAAATCGGTTTATGCTGCTTTACCTGCTCTTCCCCATCTTACACACACGCAGTGTGTCCGCGTCATTCTGAGTGTTAATTATGGGACGCATGTGGCAGTCTTCAAATGCGTTAATTTTTTTTAAAACGCGATTAATGAAAATAATTAATTAACGTGCCGTTATTGCGATAGAGGCGACAGTAGCTCAGTTGGTAAAGAATTGGTCTTCATGCCTGAAGGTTGTGGGTATTCATCCCACCTCGACACCTTCTCCACCGACTTCCCACTGATGACGTTGCTGTCGTGTGTCCCTTGGGCAAGACACTTAAAACCCACTTTGCCCAAAGCCCCCATCTGAAAGATCATGCTAGCTACAGAAATACACTTCAGAGAGCAGCCGTCCTCCTGTGGGACTCACCACCTCAGAGGGTCAGTGAGGGCCTGGCAATGAGACTTGGGTGGTATCCTGATTGCCACCACCCCGGACCCAGAAAAGGATTAAAGGGTAGAAAATGATGATGGAAATGCATAAGTTTTTGACAGCCCTAGTTCATTCCATTCTTAGTCCCCAGTTCTTAGCGAACTCTCTTTTATCTATGGGAATCCATGCGCACAAACACAGTCTTAAAATGCACACACGCCGTTTTGTGTTACTGCAGCGGCCGCCGCACGGGCCCGCGTCACAGGATTTGGACGTTATACGTTGACAGAAATGCTAAAGTTGAATATTAACTTTTACAAGTTTGTGCAGCATTGAAAAACGTTAGAAAGTTTTTCCTCCACAGAAACCACTTTGAAACTAGAAATAAAATATAGCCCTCAACTCCATTTTCAGACATTTTTGAAAAGGCTCCAGGAGCCACTTTAAGGGCACTAAAGGTGGCCGAGGCGCCCTTGGTTATACAGTATGTGGAAAGCAAATACGTAGAGTATCAGGATGTCTGCAGTTCAAACAATAATATAAAATGCAATAGTCTACATTACAAGACAATAATAAACATGTCTCAGAGTGAGGGAGTGTATCACAGACAACACTATTGTTTGTTACAGGGATTAAATTGGAAAAATTTCTGAATGCATATTTTCAGCCCATAGCTGCTCCTAGAAATCTGTTTAATTAATCTGTGCACAACATTTTACTTTTTGTGCTTCAACACATGAACTTTTAATGCAATGGAATAATGTAGGTATCCCTAGCTTTAATTTAGAGAAGGGTGACGCGGACTGTTTTCCTCCTGCAGCGCTGTAATTTATTATTGGGTGGAACTAATTACGAAAAGACATGCAGGGTCCATGCAGTTTATGGACTTGGTACATGGTCACTTTGCGGGCGGCTATCGCGCATCACCTTTTTGTGTGTGAGCGGCTCCCGTGAGCGGTTCCCCCGCGTCCAACTAGATCCGCTGGATGGCCGAACCACTGCGGCCCGCTGAGGTAGGTGGAATCCCGTTCGCGTATATACATCAGGTGCCCCGCGACATCGCGCGCGTCCCCTCAACATTTCCACGGATTTTACACTTATCACAAACATGCTTTTTGTATGAGGCAGACAAAGACCGCCCATATATGGGCAAATCGGCCCCTTCGTGCATTGCCCGTTACGGTCACCGATGGCCAGTCCACACGCCGCTAGCCGGGGCCGGTTCTAATGGCGGTTTGAAAATTCAGCCCCGGACTATCGCCGGGCCGACGGAAAAATCCTCACCGCTGGCGTCCCAAAAAAGGCGTGAGTCAAACCGCTGAACTTTCACCAAGGGTCCCATAGGGGGAATATAGAGAGGTGGTGGTCGAGAACAGAAACATAACACATTGTATCTGCTGAGCTCGTCCTCGGCGAGGCCGTTCGGGTATGGTGCACACGCATGCCTCTGCGGCTCCCTGGTGGAAGTGATTGTACGCCAGAACCGGTTCCCTCACGACTGCATGCCTGACGCTATCGCTAGGCACCCGCGCGGGCTACGGGGCATCACCCCGCGGACCTGTCGGTGGAGTGAACCAGAAACGCCCTGTCATCCTCCCGGAAGCACTAGAGACCCCAGATCTCCACCGTCGTGGTGCGGTCAGGGCCTTATAGGGCGCGGTGGTCCGGAGCGATAGAACACTTTCATGAAACTATAGGAGAGCCTTGACAGGCTCAGAGCGCTCTCAACCTCTGGATCCCAAGTGGGATGACCACTATTAGACCCTGAATGGTTCAACACGCTATCGTGCCTAATACTAGGGCTACAGCAAGCTGGCCTAACATTTTACACACGCCGTTCAACATACCAATTGAGTTTGTCCTCGACAAGCGCCGCGGAGTCGTCACGGCCCTGGCCGGAGCGCTGGGATGGGGATCAACTAAAATGCCTAGAGGCCCCGGCTGGTGCTCTGGCGGACCCTGTCCCGTGGCAAGAATGAGATTCCCTGTCGACCCCAGATTTCACAGACGTTGGGCCCCCACTCAGCTATAGTCAGAAAAACGCTTTCTTGTACCCCTCAGTAGGGCCAGACAGCCTCCAAACCTAAGCCCAAACTAACGCCCCCTCACAGTCCGACCAGGTGCGTTCGCGCCTAGGGGTTAGGCATTACCAGTTCCGCTGGCTCTCGGAGGTCTGCGGAGCGTGCCTGCGGCCGTTCCACGTGAGGCCCGGCCCAGGAAAAAAAAAGACGAAAGTCACCTCTGGGTGCCCCATAGCTGGCCGTGGAGCCCGGGGGAGTCGGGAGTTTGTGTGGGACTGAGGACTGGAGACACCGAGCTGGAGCAGAGAGACAGAGGGCCTAGGCCGTCCTCTGCTTTTCTCTTACCTCTCCCCTCAGGCCTCACTTCCTCCCTTCTTTCCCCACACAGGACGCTTCACATATCATAGCACAGGGACGGGACCCCAGCACCGTGCCTAGCTGGCGCACACGGCGAGGAACGACGGCTGCCGGCAGCGAGCCCCCGGGCCTCAGGCGCGATTCCTCTCGCGTAGTGACTGCCCCTGGCTCTAGACAGGGCGGCTTTCTCCCGGGGTACGTCCGTCCTCGAACTTTGTCCCGCGGCGCGGGGTTAAGGAGGGCCGATCCTCTCTCAACATAACAACTAGTAGTAGGAGGAAAATTAGAGAGATAGGCCTCCTTAACCCCGCGCCGGGGACAAAGTTCCGAGGACGGACGTACCCCGGGTTGAAAGCCGCCTGTCTAGCAGCCAGCTGGCGTCGGCCACTACGCGAGAGGACTGCGCCTAGCCCGGGGGCTCAGCCGCAGCCGGTCGTCCTCTCGCCGTGTGCCGCCCCTGCAGGCAGGTGCTGTGTACCCTCCTGTGCAAGGGAGAATTGAAGTTTAGTGTGGGGAAGAAGGGAGAAGAGAGGCCCTGAGGAGAGTAAGAGAAAAGCGAGGGACAGCATAGGCACTCTGTCTCACTGCCTCCCTCTCGTGTCTCCAGTCCTCATCCCACAACAAACTCCCGACTCCCCCGGGCTTCCACGCCACTATGGGGTCACCCAGAAGGGGCCCTTGCTTTTTTTCCCGGTCCATGGGGGTTAAGGTTAGGTGTGGGCAAGCCCAGGACCTCCAGGGGGGCTCTGTGCAGGCTGCTGCCCGACCACAGCACCCCACACCCCCGCAAGCGCACCTCCAGGGACCGCCGGGGCCGGGGAAGACCTGTGCACCAGTCGGACCCGGGTACCCACTATTAAGCCCCCCCCTCGGACTGCACACCCTTAAGCGCTGCTGGAAAAACCAGGCGTGCCTGGGACTACAAACAGAACAAAACGTGCCTAGTACTACAAGCTAGACACTTAGTCTGATTTTCAACGTGTGCCTGGTCCTACAGCCTAAACACTTAGGTTTTTTCTCAAAACACTTAGTCTGATTTTCAACGTGTGCCTGGTCCTACAGCCTAAACACTTAGGTTTTTTCTCAAAACACTTAGTCTGATTTTCAACGTGTGCCTGGTCCTACAGCCTAAACACTTAGGTTTTTTCTCAAAACACTTAGTCTGATTTTCAACGTGTGCCTGGTCCTACAGCCTAAACACTTAGGTTTTTTCTCAAAACACTTAGTCTGATTTTCAACGTGTGCCTGGTCCTACAGCCTAAACACTTAGGTTTTTTCTCAAAACACTTAGTCTGATTTTCAACGTGTGCCTGGTCCTACAGCCTAAACACTTAGGTTTTTTCTCAAAACACTTAGTCTGATTTTCAACGTGTGCCTGGTCCTACAGCCTAAACACTTAGGTTTTTTCTCAAAACACTTAGTCTGATTTTCAACGTGTGCCTGGTCCTACAGCCTAAACACTTAGGTTTTTTCTCAAAACACTTAGTCTGATTTTCAATGTGTGCCTGGTCCTACAGCCTAAACACTTAGGTTTTTTCTCAAAACACTTAGTCTGATTTTCGAAGTGTGCCTGGTCCTACAGCCTAAACACTTAGGTTTTTTCTCAAAACACTTAGTCTGATTTTCAACGTGTGCCTGGTCCTACAGCCTAAACACTGAGGTTTTTTCTCAAAACACTTAGTCTGATTTTCGAAGTGTGCCTGGTCCTACAGCCTAAACACTTAGGTTTTTTCTCAAAACACTTAGTCTGATTTTCAATGTGTGCCTGGTCCTACAGCCTAAACACTTAGGTTTTTTCTCAAAACACTTAGTCTGATTTTCAACGTGTGCCTGGTCCTACAGCCTAAACACTGAGGTTCGTCTTCGAACCTCCGACTTTCGTTCTGGATTAATGAAAACATTCTTGGCAAATGCTTTCGCTTTCGTCCGTCTTGCGCCGGTGCCCCGGAGGGAAGCCCCGCATGGGTTTTGGGTCTGATAAATGCACGCATCCCCGGAGGTCAGCGCTCGTTGGCATGTATTAGCTCTAGAATTGCCACAGTTATCCAAGTAACGGTAGAGCGATCAAAGGAACCATAACTGATTTAATGAGCCATTCGCAGTTTCACTGTACCGGCCGTGTGTACTTAGACTTGCATGGCTTAATCTTTGAGACAAGCATATGCTACTAGCAGGATCAACCAGGTAGCCCTGAGTGGAGCCAGGCATGCCCGTGGGGCGGCTGAAGGAGGAACCAGCCCCAGCACCACCCCAAGGCGGGGGACAGACGTCTCTGGGCATCCGGGAGAGACAGGACGCCTCGGTCTCGCCACCCACAGGTCCGGCGAGAGCCCCCAGCCCGCGCTGGGAGGCTGCCGAGTAGCGTCAGGCATGCAGTGTGAGGGAACCGTCTGGCTCGAATCACTTCCACCAGGAGCCCTGCAGAGGCATGCCGTGTGCACCATTCGAACGGCCTCGTCGAGACGAATCCGCAGATACCACATGTGTCTATGTTTCTGTTCATCGACCAACACCCTCTCTATATTCCCCATATAGGTCCCTTGGAGAAAGTGGTTTGACCTCGCCTTTTTGGGACGCAGCGTGAGGATTTTTTCGTCAGCCCGGGAGTCCCGGGCTGAATTTCCAAACCGCTCTAGAACCGGCCCCCGGTGTCGGACCGACACGCCCGAGGTGTCCACGGACTCGTCTCAACCTGGGCTACCGTCCCTGAAAATCTCAGCCTCCTGGAATAAGAGACGGGAAAGTTATAGCCGTTTTGGGGACGCAGAGTGAGGGTTATTTTTCGTCAGCCCGGGAGTCCCGGGCTGAATTTCCAAACCGCCCTAGAACCGGCCCCCGGTGTCGGACCGACACGCCCGAGGTGTCCACGGACTCGTCTCGGCCTGGGCTACGACCCCTGTGAGTTTCACGCACGGGGGACAAGAGACGGGAATGTTACGTCGGTCTGAAATCAGCGGGGGACAGCGCGGCCGCGTCCGCTCACGAGCGCCTATTCTCGGTCAAGAAAAGGGGGGTTTCCCGGGCCCGTAGAAGGCGAACCAGGGGGGCTAGAGACATGGGGTTTGGACCCACGCACTCGTCCGGACCTGGGCTACCACCGGGGTGGGCTTTGCTCCCGCTCAGATCCGGGCCTGGGCGCCCATTCCCGGGGAAGAAAGCCCCGCTTTCCGGGATCCTCAAAGCCGAGCCAGGGGGGCTACAGACACGGGGGTGGGACCTGGGGACTCCCCTGGTCCCGGGCTACCCGCGGTGTGAATTTGACGCGCGGGGGACAAAGGACCAGAAAGTTATGGCCCTTGGAAACCACCGGGGGACAGCGCGGCCGCGTCCGCTCACGAGCGCCTATTCTTGGTCAAGAAAAGGGGGGTTTCCCGGGCCCGTAGAAGGCGAACCAGGGGGGCTAGAGACATGGGGCTTGGACCCACGCACTCGTCCGGACCTGGGCTACATCCTCCGTGAATTTCACTCATGGGAAATGAAAGACCAAAAAGTTACGGCCTGCGTAAAAGGGGCTTGAATTCACAAGACACTTTGTCATTTTTTGCTCCAAAAGCGTGTGCGTCTGGTACTACAGAATCTCCAGAAATTGGTTAAAAATCAACGCAGAGGCCCAGAGACTCGCGGTCTGGACCCAGGGACTCCCCTGGTCCCGGGCTACCCGCGGTGTGAATTTGACGCGCGGGGGACAAAGGACCAGAAAGTTATGGCCCTTGGAAACCACCGGGGGACAGCGCCGCCGCGTCCGCTCACGAGCGCCTATTCTCGGTCAAGAAAAGGGGGGTTTCCCGGGCCCGTAGAAGGCGAACCAGGGGGGCTAGAGACATGGGGTTTGGACCCACGCACTCGTCCGGACCTGGGCTACCACCGGGGTGGGCTTTGCTCCCGCTCAGATCCGGGCCTGGGTGCTCATTCCCGGGGGAAGTAAGCCCCGCTTTCCGGGCTCCTCAAAGCCTAAACACTTAGGTTTTTTCTCAAAACACTTAGTCTGATTTTCAACGTGTGCCTGGTCCTACAGCCTAAACACTTAGGTTTTTTTGTGGTTCTCCCATCCCTATACAAGCGTAATTTTAACCCGGGCCCTCTCGGGAAGTCATTTATTTCTGCACACCCACACAAACATCACACACACACACACACACACACACACACTCCTGTATTAAAGATACAGAATACACTTTTTTTTAAGTAATAAGATGAAGATGGTCTGCTGTGGTCTGATTTGTTCACAACATTCTATTTTTGGGCACAACCTACATCCATTTTAATGGGAGGGAAAAGCGTTTTAGTTGAGGAGAAGACACAAGGGCAAGACATGGACACTTCCTGATAGTCCCATTGACTCCATAGGTTTCCTCCTGATGCTCATTTTACTGAGTAAAGCAGATTACTGCTGCTCAGGTTTCCCCTACCAGTAAAACATGTACAATAGGTCCGTCAGGAAGCCCTTTGTCTGTGAAAGGCACTGTACAAATACAAGTAAAAATTACATTAATTATTACGTTTTAGCACTTAAATCTTGACAGAACAATCATGTGACCACGCAGGATGGAATTCACTTGCGGTTCTGAAAATTAAGTCCACCTTTAAGAAAAAAGTATATTCTGTATTTTTAATAGAGGTGTGTGTGTGCGCGTGTAAATGTGTGTGTTTGAGTGTGTGTGTGTGTGATGTTTGTGTGTGTGTGTGTGTGTGTGTGTGTGTGTGATGTTTGAGTGTGTGTGTGTGTGTGTGTGTGTGTGATGTTTGAGTGTGTGTATGTGTGTGTGTGTATGTGTGTGTGTGTGTGTGTGTGTAGGCAGGTTGCTGTTGCAGCTGTGTGTTGCATGGTGATGTTCCCTCTGGACGTGTTTCTCCAGGACCACACTCTCCTCTCTCTCTCTCGCACAGATCTCTTCCGCAGGTTGAACGGAGCGTCGCAGGACACCATGAGACTCGAGGCCACGGCGCCGAACCCTGCTGCACCCCGCTTCTGTGCCGGTGAGCACGGCACTGGGGCTGCCCCTCACAGCCAGGTACATATGCTGTTTAGATATGCATGTTTCTGTATCCAAAGAGTTTATTGTGTCAGCTGAATGGTCTCCGGAAAATCTTAGCAAATATTTGATCTGCAACATTCACAAATATTCATTTATTTCCATGAGTGCCCTAACTCCCAGAGCTGTCAATTGGACGGCTTTTAGTTTTGGAAGTTTTAATGAATATTGTTTTGTCTTCATAATGTTTTCTGTGTCTATATGTCTATGCCATTTAAAAAAAAAACAATCTTCTACTTTAGAAATGTGACTAGTTTTACCATTAACTTCTGGAGCAGAGCCAACAAGTTACCATAGCAACACACTGTTTACTGTCTGCAGTGAGCATTTGTTGTATTTTCACTAGTTTTAACACTTATTTCAAAGTGAGTAAGGGTAAATAGCTTGTAAATGACTTACTTTTAATAAATCTGGTGAAAAAGCCTTTTATTGGAATTTCTCAGAATTCCTTTGCTTTGAATGGGAGCAAAATGACAGCTCCGGGAGTTTGGTTCGTTTCAGAATCCTGCAAGACTTACTGTTAAACCTTTTATTGATAAAAATTGTTAATTGGCCGCATCCAAATTGTTTCATACCTCCTTACTCATCCTTCCTTGTTCTATAAACCGTGCCTTTTATGAGACCATGTTTGTCCAGGTTTGGTCAAGTGAAATGAAATACCATTTGCCATGTTCTTATTACAGGGATTGAGAGTGAAGTGTGAGGTCTCTGTGACTGTGAGACAGAAAATCTGTCACCACTCGAAGTCATGCAAGGCAAAGCCTACAAGAGTTTTTTGTGATTTTGACTGGTTTGCGCCGAGAGCCAAAGCAATTTCCTAGTCTGTTATGTAACACCGTCAATCTTTGGGTTCTGATCACCAGGGTACAAGGAGACCACGACAGTTAAAAGTTTTAAATAATTTATTTCAAAAGTCCTATTTATTACAAAAAGTATGATTAAAATCAGGAGGGATAGAAGCTATTCAGGTTAAAATCAGAGGGGAGAGGCTGGATTGCAAACTTAAGGGTGCGAGCTTTAAAAACAGAATTTCAGGGTCCAGGCAATAAAGCAGTTTGGGTTGGCCGTGTTGGTGTGGCTTTGTCCCCATACAGGCCCCAGATGCTGCGCAGAACCGCCGGCCACCTGGAGGACCCGAGCTCTGTTGCACACCAAGCAGAGGGAGAGTGTCAGGGAGAGGAGAAGGTGTACTGAGCTTTTAGAACAGGAAGTACCGCCCACCACAGCTGCCAATTAATTAAAACATGGCCATGGGCCCACACCAAACAAAGAAAAAACATAAACCAAGAAAACCACACCCAAACTCAAAGTGGCAGTGTAGTGATACTTGTACGGTCAGCACTAGATCATTTACGGAATTGGGACGGAAGCGGAAGTAAATATAACAAACTACCTATTCTTGCCTAAACTTAACCAGCCATTCCCCTAGAATAACCCCAACCCAGCCTTAACCCTAACCTTAACCATCTTACTCAGGCATCTTACTACTTTAAAACTAATTTGAAAGTAGGATTGTTACTTCCGGTTTCGTCCCGATTCCGTATATGATCTAGTGCCGTCCATACTTGTACCCTGTTACAGTTACTTCCTGTTACTTTGTGTGTTTGGAGTTCTAACATGTCCTGGTTCCTCCGAGACGGAAGTTATAGGGAATATCAGAAAGTATTCAATACAAAACTTCTCTTAAAACTCAATGACCTCAGATAATTTTCAATATTGTCTGGGGCCCAGCTGTGGTCAATTCTGCAGGTTTAACATGATTTGGAAAGGGACATACCAGACAATTCAGGAACCTACAGCTGAGGGTGACTATCAGAGCCCAAACCAGGCCATGAGGTCTGAGGAACTGACCAAGAACCTGATGGTCACTCTGACTGAGCATCAGCATTACTCTGAGGGGGAACCTTGTAGAATATCATCAGTATACTTCAAGAAGGAGTCTGGTGTGCTCCTGCAGGGGGGGGGAGTTAAAACCTGCATCCACACTGGCCCTGTCTGGAACTGGTTTGACACAAATGTTCTACAGAAATGATTGACTCTACCAATGATGTGAACACTTACCTGTTTGTACATGTGACATTTTAGTCTTAATCAAATGGATATGACTATTGGATCTTAAAGGACTGTCCCCATTCCTTGTGACGCTCTGCTGAAGCTGTTCCCACTGTGTGCCACAGGCTGCTACGGGCTGTTTGTGTTTGCAGACGAGGCTGCGCAGGGTGACGTGTGCAGCTGCAGCAGTTATCAGCCTGGTCTCTGCTGCCGTCCTTCTCTGGTACTTCATGGGTGAGTATGAGAGTTAAGGACCTGAGCACTTCAGACGTCCCTCAAATCACTAAACAAAGACTGAACCAAGTCTAAAGCCAGTCTGTCTCAGAGGTCCACGTCTGGCACCAGGAGAAGCCAGTCTTCCTTTCCTTCACCTCCTCTCTGGTCCTCCTGAACTCGACCTTCTCCCCTGAGTTGACGTCCCAGAGCAGCCTGGCCTTTAGGAGCCGCGCCCGCTTCGTCCAGCACATGGTCCGCTCTTTGCCCACTTATACCTGAAGAAAAGAACACTATCTAAACACAGATTCTGCATTGTTTGCTGCTGATTGACAATAATGTTGTCATTTCATGTCTTGATCTGTGAGCACAGATCCACAGAGCTGTCAACGCGTCGCTTCTGGCCCCGTACTATAACCAGTCCTCGGTGCTGGCCTTTGGGTGAGTCCACTCCTCCTCTGTACTGTAACGCCAGTCCTTTCAAAAATATTTGCATTCATATTTTTGAGATGGTTTACTTTGTCTTTTCAAGTTTTAGAATGTGAAATTACATCTTTAGTAGAAATCATGCACTGAAATAAGTATGAAGGGTAAAAAAATACTTTGGCCTGTAACTCCCTAGACTACCACCAGATGGCGGGGAAAAATATGTGTTGTTTTAGATCTGAAAATGACCTGCTCAAACTCAGACATATGATTGTTAACAACCTCATTTCAAATGAGGAATTACCAAAACTAATTCATGGGCAATACCGTACAATACTGTGTGTGATATCAGAGTGGTACAATTACAGGACTGAAGCTAACAGATTATAGTGCTGCCCCCTGGTGCTTCCCCAAATCTTCATCAGTCGCTGTGCGTCTGTTCTTCTCTGCATGGGTAGGCAGCTTTGCTACGCTTGAGGCGTAGTAACGGTAAAGCGTAGTAACGCTCTTTAGGCTAATCATGTATGCCTAAAGTGTGTATCCTACATTGTTGCATGTCCTTGGGAGAACATTTTCTTTGACTTTTGTGTTCAAATTTAAAAATATGAAATGCCAAAGTGAAGTATGTTGTTTAAAGGTGCTCATGATGATGTCACAGTCCAAAAACCACTTCCTCTTTTTTAGCAATATTGTGTCTTGTAGTGACGGAAGAAATATAATGTAAACTATAATTTCAATGCCATTCAGTTTGTGATGAAAAATGGGAAAATGTGTTCAGATTTATAGTAAGTAAGCCGTCTTCTAGAACCTATGACATCATTCTGTGACAAGTTTTGTATCTTTGTAAAGAAAAGCACTATTTAAATATGATCTATTATTATTAAGCCTGAGCACAATAAGAGACAAATAGTCTTAGTCTCACGTGACTCAGCAACCACTGAGACGGCTGCCTAACCTAACACATGGTGTGCACGGGAAGTGAGCGCAGATTTGAGGGGTTCAAATGGAACATTACTGCTGCATACGCACATGTCAGTGGCAAACAGTAGGATCATGTCCCCGCTTTGTTTGCAGGCGGGGCAGTGTGGTGGCCCTGTTCTCTCTCCTCCTGATTGTTCCCAGCAGCCTCAAGTCCCAGGTTGATGTGGAGATGGTCACCCAGAGCCTCTCACAGGGCCTCCGCCTCTACATGAACCAGGCCCCACTGCCACACCTGCCCCTGCTGACCTCCCTGCAGGTCACCGGTGCGTCAACTCACAATCTCCATCCAGGCTGACCCAATCATCATATTGTCCTACTATAAAATATTTTTCTACACACAAAAAAACACACTAAAACCACTGAAACAAACCGGTTTGATTTCTCTGTGATCACACTTCAGCAGTGGTGAGTTCAGAAGAGCTGCTAATTCCAAGGATTTATTCATTTATTTTGAGAACGTAACACCCGCAAAAAATGAGAGAGAAACGTTGCATTTTTCATAACTCATTTCATAATCACAAAACATTCTCTTGATTTACTGTTTTTTTGATTGAAATATTCCAAACATGAACTTGAACATTTGAGAGTTGCCTCTGATGGATGCTTACAGGGCAGTTCAAATGTAGTGGACACATTTCCTTACGGGGACAATGGTATAAGAGGAGAAAATATCAATGAGTGTGTGTTTGACTCATTGATATTTCCTTTCACCTGAGGCAGCATTTCTCTCTGAATCACTGCGCTCTGTCCTTTTGTAGAATACTTTGTCTGTGTAGTATTCTGTGTGCCTGTGCTGCAGACTGTGACACGTACACTGAGCTACAATCCAGGGGCCCCATCGCACTGCCGGGCCCCCCGCTCCACTGCTCCGCCAGCAGGTGGAGGCTCTGTGGCCCCTCCGGCTCCCTGCTGCAGCTGCACATCCTCTGGTGTCAGGGCCCTCTGCTGGTGTACGACACGCTGATGCCCTCTGAGGAGCTGCTCATCACCAGGTGAGAATGTGTTCAGTGCTTCTGCTCCACATGTGGCACTGATCGGTCTACTCATTTATACTACTACTACTACTACTACTACTACTACTACTACTACTGCTACTACTATTACTGCTACAGCTACTACTACTGCTACTACTGCTAGAAGTAATACCAATGCTAAAGTAGTACTACAACTACTTCCACTACAACTCTGGCTATATATAACCTCAAACTGCTATAGATTAAAACACAAAACCACAAACAAAAAAATAGAGAAAAATAATCATAAGTACATAAGCTAATAATAGGCCTGATAAAAAATAGGGAGGTTTTTAGGACTCTTTTAAAGGCCTCCACACTTTGTGGTGCCCTCAGAGTCTCTGGGAGGGCGTTCCAGAGGTGAGGAGCTGCGTCCGCGAAGGCCCAGTCTCCCATGGTGGCGAGCTTAGACCTGATCTCGTGGGGACAGTGGGTATAGGTCGAGCAGAGGCAGCGTGAGGTGAGGTGTAGGGCGAGGAGCTCTACTTCTATTGCTTGAAGTAGTACTCTTTTTTTCCCCAACGCCATCAGGCAAACAAACAAGCAAAGCCACTTCAGGGAGGAGCAGTAGTAAGTAAGTAAGTAATGTTTATTTATATAGCGCATTTTACAGACCGAGGTCACCCAAAGCGCTTTACAATATTCAGAGTCCAGATATTGTTCCAATCATTCCACACACGGTGATGACGGAAGCGAGTCGCCGAACACACTGGACCATCAGCCCCCGACCAACACCATCTCTCTCATTTACATTCATACCTATTGTGCATGTTTTTAGTGGTAGGGGAAACCGGAGCACCTGGAGGACACCTACGCAGACACAGAGAGAACATGCAAATTCCACTCTTGCAAAAGGCCATGTTCCGAATGGGACTCGAACCCAGGACCTTCTTGCTGAGAAGCGAGAGTTCTATTCACTCAGATGGCTGAGCGGATAGCAGAGGGGACGGAGATGTCTTGAAAATTTTCTTCCAGTGCCTTAACTTTTTAATGTATTTATTGTCATTTTTAATGATGTCATTTTTAAACTTTAACCTGCTGTGTTTGTGTAAATGTGAGCAAGGGACTAATGCACAATTTCAATCAATTGATTTCAATTGATTGATTGATTGAGTGCACAATTTCCTTCGGGATCAATACAGTATTTATGTATCTATCAAATACTAAAGTAGTACTAATACTGCTGCTAGTACTTCTACAACTGCTGCTACTTCTATTACTGCTACTTCTATTACTGCAACTACTTCTATGATGGTGACTGCTGCTACATGTACTACTGATGCTACTCCTACTACTGCCACTGCTACGATACTGCTGCAACTACTACTACTACTACTGCTGCTACAATTGCCTTGGTGTGTACTCACAGTTGTGAGTACACACCAAGGCACACACATGAGGGCATGGTTCTGTTG
Source organism: Knipowitschia caucasica (assembly GCA_964034765.1). NCBI lineage: Eukaryota > Metazoa > Chordata > Actinopteri > Gobiiformes > Gobiidae > Knipowitschia > Knipowitschia caucasica. The sequence goes on from OZ035825.1 coordinate 8,966,536, forward strand.
TGAGCAGAGTGACCTGCACGGGCCGACAGCAGCACCTCATCCTCTCCTCTGGACAGGCCATGACGGTGGTGTGGGAGCCAGGGGAGAGAGGAGAACCAGGGGAGAGAGGAGAACCAGGGGAGAGAGGAGAACCAGGGGAGCAGCTCTTCTCCCTGTCAGTGGGAGCGCAGGACTTTCAGGGTATGACCACAGTCTGTTTACATGTCCCCCACCTTCTTTCTTTAAGTGGAACTATTGTGCTAAATAGCATTTTTTGTTTATTTTTTTATTGCCATTATCAATCGTGTCCTGTTAGATATTCGTCACACATGACAAATGACCTCAATGTCTATAACTGCTCCCAAAGTTTATTGTTTGTACAGATAAAGCCACGCTTCAACTGATGTTTTAGTCGTTATTTATTTTGTCACAGCCTTTTCTTTTACTGGACCTTCAACCAACCACCGTGAAAAACTATAAGCAAAAACAATATATTTGTCAATAAAATTCAACTTAAAAGTAAAATAAAACATCCACATTCATCAAAATAAAAGTACATACCGTGTCCGCCTTCTGCACTAACATTTAGGAGTGGTTAGAGTCCATTTCAGTCCTTTTTTTGTTTCCAATTGTTGTACCTTTTCTTAGCGACCTTTTTGTGTCCGTGTTCTTCAATCACCGGAAGCCATCTGTCTCTATCCAATTGAACACGTGCCTTGCGCTCTGCTATTTCCCTAATCGACCACAAGGAGTCACTAGTGCAACACAGGTATGGCATAACTATTGTGAACAATCAACTTAAATTACAATATAAACAAAAAATAAACACATTTCTTCTGAGACAGCTACACTGCCACCAAAATTACAAAAAGTGTACATTTACACACAAGTAAAACATTGTAATTTTCAAAAAAAAAACAACACATCAACCTTTGAACTCTGACTTCGTTTTAAATCTTGGAAAACTTAAGCAGACTCATTCTGCACTAGTACCACTAGTTTCTGAACTGGTCGCTCAAGAAAAGATAACTGTTTTAAACGTTCACCTTTCTTTCCTAAATCTTTCTGTCCTACTTGAATCTTAACTTTTCGTACTAAGCCATCATCATCTTCATTCGCTTCGACTACCTTCGCTAATTTCCACTCATTTCTGGGAATATTCTCTTCCTTGACTATCACGATATCTCCGACTTGTACATTTCTTTTGGATGTATGCCACTGTTGTCTTAGGCTTATGTTTGTTAAATACTCTTTGCGCCATCTGTGCCAGAATTGTTCAGACAAGTATTGTACTTTTCGCCATCTCTTTCTAGCGTACAAATCCTCTCTAACAAAATCGCCTGGAGGTGGAAATGGAACTGACTCTTTCATTGTAAGTAAATGATTGGGCGTCAAAGGTTCTGCACTCTTTGGGTCATTGATAGTATTGGTAGTGAGCGGACGATTGTTTACGACTGACATGGCCTCATAAAAGAAAGTTCTCAAAGAGGTGTCGTCTAATCTTCCTGTGGCTTGTGCCAGGACAGAACTCAAAACATTTCGGACGGTTCTGATTTGGCGTTCCCAAACTCCGCCTCTGTGACTCGCTTCAGGAATGTTCATTTTAAAGTCACACTGTTGTTTAGCTAAATAAGTAGCAATCCTGTCTTTGTCAAGTTCTAAGAGACATTTGTTGAACTCATTCTTAGCTCCGACAAAATTTGTACCATGATCGGATCTAATCTGTCTCACTGCTCCTCTGATCGCTATAAAACATCTCAATCCATTTATAAACGCATCAGTAGAAAGATCTTCTAACATCTCAATGTGAATAGCTCTGGAGCTTAAACACGTAAACAAAAGACCATAACGTTTACATTCCTTTCGACCTTGTTTCGTGTAAAATGGACCAAAACAATCCATTCCTGTATAAGTGAAAGGGGGTGAGGGATCTACTCTGTCAGCTGGTAAGTCAGCCATACGCTGTTCCTCTGTTGGCCCTCGTACCTTTCTGCACACAACACAACCTTTGATGTGACGGGCCACTACCTTACTGGCACCTACAATCCAATAGCCACTGGCTCTAAGTGCATTTAGTGTTTGGCCTCTGCCCTGGTGTTGTGTTTTCTTGTGACAATGGTCAAGAATAAGTTGTGTGACAATGCCTTCCCTAGGGAGAATAACAGGGTGTCTCAATTCAAATGATGCTGAGGATTTTCTTAACCTCCCTCCTACCCTAAGTAGGTCATTACCAACAAAAGGATCAAGTTGGTACAACTTGTGAGTTTTGGGCAATTTGTTTGCTTTTTCACTCAACTGTTTCATTTCTTGTTCAAAAGTTTGTCTCTGTGTTACCCGAATAAGTGCAAACGAAGCTGCTTGTCTCTCCTCAACACTAATGGGTTCTGATTTGTCCTTTTTGGCAAGTCTCTTTATCTTTGCAACAACATTAACTGCTGTATTCCAGTCTGAGAATCTAGAGAACCTCTCAAGAAAATTGTCTCTCTCTAGAACATCAGTTTTAAGAACCTTTACTTCAGGGTCTCCCACTAAAAGCTCTGGGGAATGTGACTTTGTAACAAGTTCTTGTTCCCATAGAAATCTAGGTCCTTTGAGCCAGTTTGAGTTCATGAGCTCTGCCACCTTGAGACCTCTAGAAGCATGATCTGCTGGATTTTGATCTGTTTCGACGTGAAACCACTGTTTTGGATCTGTAAAGTTTCTGATTTTCTGTACTCGGTTGGCGACAAAAACATGAAAGCGCCTAGCTTCATTTTTAATGTACCCGAGCACCACTTGTGAATCGGTCCAGAAAAACTCCTCTTCAATCTTTAGCTCTAGCTCTGCTCTGAGGAAGTTACTTACTCCTGCGGAAACTGCAGCCGCAGTGAGCTCAAGACGCGGTATAGTAACTACTCTAGTGGGAGCCACTCTGGCTTTTCCCATAACTAGAGCACAGTGCACTTTGTCTTCCGCAACAATCCTTATGTATGAGCACTGCCCGTAGCCACTGCTGCTAGCATCTGCGAAATGATGCAGCTCGATCCTTTGTGGTGTGCCCATGTCCTCAGGAATGAAGCATCTTGGTATTTGAATCTTTGGTAGATTTTCCAGATCGTTCAGCCATGTTTTCCATTTGGTTTCCAATGCAGGAGGAATAGGATCATCCCATCCTACACCACGTTTGCACATTTCCTGTAGTACCTGTTTTCCTGTTAGAATGTACGGAGAGAGAAATCCTAATGGATCATACACACTTGCAACTGTTGCCAGGATTCCTTGACGTGTGGCTGGCTTTTCTTTCAGGACTATACTGAATGAAAGCGTATCTGCCTCTACATTCCATTTCACTCCCAGAACACTTTGCATTGGCACATCAGAATAGTTCAGATTTACGTCTTTGCCATTACTAGCATGCTCTGACTCTGGTATGACCTCTAAGACCTCCCTTTTGTTGCAAACAAATTTGTGTAAGCGTAACTTGCCCTTTGCACAGATCTTTTGTGCTTGACAGACCAACTGTTTTGCCTTTTGGACGGAGTCAACACTGATTAACCCGTCATCCACATAAAAGTTTTTGTGAATGAAGCTGGCTGCCAATGAATAGTCCTTTTCATGTTCACGAGCAAGACATTTCATTCCATAGTTCGCACATCCTGGTGATGATGCTGCTCCGAAAATATGAACACGCATGCGATACTCTTTGGGCTCTGCATTAGTGTTCCCATCCTGCCACCACAGGAACCTTAAGAAGTCTCTATCTTCTGGAGCGACATGGAAGCGGTGGAACATTTTCTCAACATCGCATGTTATGGCAATTTGGTGTTCTCTAAATCTGCAGAGTACCCCTATGAGAGCATTGATTAAGTCTGGGCCTGTGAGGAGGTGATCATTCAAAGAGGTGTCCTCCCATTTAGCAGAGCAGTCAAACACAACTCTTATTTTCTCTGGCTTTCTGGGATGGTATACCCCGTGGTGAGGTATATACCATGTGTTACCATCTGCAGATATGCCAACTGCTTCCTCTGCATCACCATCCTCGAAAACACTACTCATGAATCTCACATAGTCCTCTTTGTACTTTGGATTTCTTTCCATTTTTGCTTTCAGATGTTTCAGACATATTGTAGCAAGCCGTTTATTATTTGGAAGCTGTGGACGCTCTCTGAAAGGTAAAGGCATTTCCAAATGACCTGCCTCATTGAAGTGTACATTTTCATTCAAGATATGCAAAAACTGAATGTCCTCTTGTGATATGTTTCCTTCTTTAGGGTTTGTGTCCAGAAAATCTGTTTCCAGTGCTCTAATCACAGAAGAGGGTGTGATAGATGGCATCTCTTTGACAGAAATACGATGACATGCTCCGTTTACTTCCATTGAACTTGTCCAAGGCTTGATGACTCCCACGATACTCCAACCTAAGTCTGTTTTGATTGCATAAGGATCGTAGTCATTGCCTGGTATTACTTTCCTTGGTTTCAGAGCTCTTGCACAATCGTAACCAATCAGACGTGCTGCAGGACAATCTAACAGCTCTGACATCTCTTCTGCAATGCCTTTGAGATGTGCCCACCTTTTTGCCGTTTCACGAGTGGGAATACTGTTTTGTTCAAGAGGGATGTACTCACGAGTGTATGCGGGTGGTAGCTCAATGTACTCTTGGGAGTAGTAGCCTCTTACTTTCAACCCATCCACTCTTTGACTCTGTACAATTGATCCCCTGTCTGTCATCGTTGTCAGTTTAAGCTTCACTGGTTCTGTGAGCGCTTGAATCTTTTCGCAAATATCTTGGACAATGAACGTGTTGCTGCTTTGAGTGTCTAGCAGTGCGTAAACCAAGATTTCAAGTCCATTGCCTTCTGCGCAAGATAGCCACACAGGGACAATCATTGACGTTCGGTCGCTATTGTCCACTCCCACGTTGTTTGACACAGCAGAAGCATTTTCTTCTGATGGTGGCGTTTCAGGTTTGTCTACTTGTGGACGGTCCTCATGAAGTGGAGTAGGGTGATTTTTCCTGCAAACATTACAAGTAGCTTTCTGACGACAGCTTTTAGAAAAGTGTCCAACTCTGAGGCAACTAAAGCACATATTATTCTCAGTGACAAATTTTTTCCTTTCTTCTAAAGACATTTCAGCAAATTTTTCACATTTGTAAATAAAGTGATTTTGCTTACAGCAGACGCACTCAATTTGTCTTTTGTTCTGAGCTGCAGAAGGGCTAGGTTTGAATCCCTTGTTACTCTGAGTTGTACTGGTTGTCTTTGCATTTTTGTTCACTTTTGTTGTAGTTGTTAGGACACTAGCCTTTAGACGCCTTTGTTCTTTGTCTGGTTTATCGAATGTCCTTAATGCAAACAGGGAAGAGACTGGGTTGCATGCTATGCGTGCTTCTTCAGCCACAAACTCTGCAAATTCCGCAAATCCTGGATATTCCTTTCCTTCATCCAGTAATTTGGTCACATGTCTGTTCCAGCGAGTTGTTGCCCAGTCAGGAAGTTTGAGGAGTATTTTTTGATTTTCCTCACAATCGTCTAATACCCTAAGACCTTGTACATGGGGCATAGCGTTTTTACATGAAATGAGGAAATCACTAAACTCTCTCAATTTGAGCGACTCTTTTGACCCAATCTTTGGCCAACTGCTTAGTTTTCCCCTGAAAGCTCTCTGAATTACAAAAGGATGGCCGTAACGTTTGTTCAAAGCCTCCCAAGCCTGTACATAGGCTTCTTTATCACTTCTATAGAATGTCCCTTCTAATACACTAAGCGCTTCTCCACTTATGTACTTTTTCAGATAGAACAGTCTATGTGCTGGATCTACACAACTAGTTTCAATGAGAGCCTTGAAACAAGTGCTCCACTCTATGAACTTTAGCGGATCGCCACTAAATACAAATGGCTCTGGGGCTGGAAGTCTAGTCATGGTGAGCGATTCTTTTAGCGCCTGAACTAGAGATACTTCACTGTCCTTTGACATGAGCTCACTGCCACTGGTCTGTGAGACTGGCACATTTTGGGAAATCTTATTTTTGACCTCAGGGAAAGTAGGTGGAGCTGGATTCAGGAAAACTTGTGGGCGCGGGACAGTGTAATGCTTTATTGGAGGCTGACTTGAAGTGACTTTTATTTCACCATCCTTTATTTCAGTATTTACTTTGGATTCCTCTTCAGCATACACATTATACTCTGCCTCTATTACCTCAAAATCCCTTTGATTTTCCAACATTTTCAACTTTTCTTGCTGAGCTACAATCTCTTGTCTTTGTACCGAGATTTCCATTTCTCTGTTCATTTCTGCTTTTTTAGAGGCTAAACGTGCAGCAGCATCTGCCCTTTTTGCAGATACGTGACTCCCTGATTCACTTAAACTGCACTGACGTCGACTAGATCTCGACACTGTAGATCCATACACTGATTTGGCATCTTCTCTTTGTAATAACTTGTGAAGTGATTCCTTCACAGCTACACTATCAAACTCTTGGTCAACATTTGCACAACGCTCTTTCATCAGAACAAGAATCTCAGCACAGACTGATGTAGAACTATCTATTTTCCTTCTTATGTCTTGAGAGGGAGATTCAATAGCACGAATGGCATCATAAAGCTGTTTTAAATCTGACTCAATTTGTTCAATAGATTGAATCATGTGATCTATCTCTTCTCCTGTGCATTTTACTTTAAGTTTTGATCGTATGAGCTGAATCTCTGCCTTAAACTGCACATAAGTTGACATAAACTTTCTCTCCTTGTTTATCAACTCATTTCTTTTTAGGTCACGCATTTTTACAGTCAAACGTCTTTCTCTTTCCGACCGTCTAACGTCTGTTTCAACAATAGCTAGTGGTTCAAGAGTAGTTGTTTTTTGTATTTCAAGATCTGCACCTCTCTCTCTCTCTGATTCTTCAAGTTCAGTCTGTAAAACGGTCTCTGATTGCTCTTCCTCAGCTTGTAAAGCTTGAATAGTGTCCTCAATATCACATTTCCTAGTAGCCATTTTTCAGAGTAATATTAGCAATATTCACTGTTACTTATATGTATATATTTAGCAATGACAGGTAACTAATCTTCGTAACCCACTATTTCAAAAACTAAAAAATAATACACTGTTACAAAGGATTCTTATAATACATTATAGATTATGATATTGCATAAAACAAATAACACAAACTATGTTCTCTTCTTATTCTCTTTTTTTTTTTTTAACTCCGATGATACAGTCTGACCTGGTTTCCAATGTGTTTTACACTTTACGCTGTGATGAGGCGATTCTTGAGCAGTCCATTTCCAACTGTGGTGAAGTTAACGTCCTCCGAAGACCCAGCTGATGCAGAAACGTAGACGCGGAGGCTGGCTGATGACAGCGGTCCTTCGATGCATGGCTGGCTGATGACACACTGCACCCTTGTGGCCTCTCAGCGTCAGCTACAAACGACGTCACCTTCTCTGGCGATGAGCGCACGTGACTCCGACAGCGCACGTGTATCTTTGTCCATCTTCTTTACAGCAGCGATAAGCAACGTTTTTCACTATAACTGCTCCCAAAGTTTATTGTTTGTACAGATAAAGCCATGCTTCAACTGATGTTTTAGTTGTTATTTATTTTGTCACAGCCTTTTCTGTTTACTGGACCTTCAACCAACCACCGTGAAAAACTATAAGCAAAAACAATATATTTGTCAATAAAATTCAACTTAAAAGTAAAATAAAACATCCACATTCATCAAAATAAAAGTACATACCGTGTGCGCCTTCTGCACTAACATTTAGGAGTGGTTAGAGTCCATTTCAGTCCTTTTTTTGTTTCCAATTGTTGTACCTTTTCTTAGCGACCTTTTTGTGTCCGTGTTCTTCAATCACCGGAAGCCATCTGTCTCTATCCAATTGAACACGTGCCTTGCGCTCTGCTATTTCCCTAATCGACCACAAGGAGTCACTAGTGCAACACAGGTATGGCATAACTATTGTGAACAATCAACTTAAATTACAATATAAACAAAAAATAAACACATTTCTTCTGAGACAGCTACAAGCATTCAGGCCACCAGAAAAAAGCCGAAAAGCCCAAACAAACTGGATAATGTCTAGCTTAAATAAATATGCCAAAAATATATAAACGGATATGAAATAATACTGTGTTCATTTGATCTCCACTTCACAGATCTGTTGTGATACTTGTGATCGATGGTTTCACACTTCCTGCATAACCATGAACGAGAAGGATTTTGATGTGGCCAAAAACAAAGACTGGTTCTGCTGCCTCTGCGATTGAGCAATTGTTATATTAAAGACTGGAAAAACGTTGTGCTGTAATTTCACTTGTATGACTGTTCATTTGTATGACTCAACTTTGTTCTTTGGAATAATGTTTGTAGTAATCAGAATCAGAATCATTTGTATTGCCACGTAAGTAAGTAATGGAAGTAATACCTAAAAATATTATTTGGAAAAAATTAATCTTCTTCCCCTTCATCTTTATCTTCACCTTCTTCCTCAACTCCTTCATCTTTTTTCATTTCATTTTATTTATTCTTTTTTTCATGGTAATGCAACATACTATACAATTGGAACAAATCAACAAACACAACAATAATACATTCCATGAAAAGAACAGGAGTAGGATGAAGAAAAAAAAAATCTTATAAGCTCCTACCCCATTCTTAAAAAAAAAAACATTACAAATTAGATGGCCACATCGATGCCAAAAGATAACAATAGCCCAGACCAGATGTAATCAACTTTCAATTTTTAACAAGTTTCTTTCTTTTTTTTCCCGATTATTATTAATAATTTTGCTAAAACAACAGTGATGCAATGGTGACAACAGCGGCGACGGGAACAGCGACGAGTCCATCAAACCACACAACGCACACCCACATGCACATACAGGCAGGCATGCACGGACACACACAGGCACACCCACAGCACACACACAAAAGGATGGAGAGGATCTATTGACGTATTTGTGATGAGCCCTATGCTGTGTGTTGCATTAAAAAAACAAGGTTTGAGTGGGCAGCTGTCGAAAGATGTTTGACCTCCCACAGCTGCCCGGCACCTGCTTACCCTACATTAGTGATTGACAGAGTTGTGCCCTAAGATAGGTGTTGTGTTTAAAAAGACAGGAGTTAGCGGAAGTCCAGAGGTGCTACACCCCTGACATTCCCACCATTCCTGCTCACCCTGTACTGAAGAGGATGTGTATATGTACTCGTGATGAGCCCTATGCTGTATGGTGTATTTAAAAAAGCGAGGTTTGTGTGGGCAGCTGTTGAGAGACGTATGACCTCCCACAGCTGCTCAACACCCGCTTACCCTGCACTGAAAATTTGTTCCTCTTTTTTTTTTTTTTTTTGCGTACTGTAAGCATACCTGTATACACCCATACAGACACACCCACACGAACACATGGGTCAAATGCCCTAAAAAGCTATAGAAGAAAAACTGGTATTTTTAACCAAAGTATAATTTTAAAAGCTTTTAAGAACAATTTCAAGGGCTGAGCCCCATAGCCCTTAATTAGTACAATTATTTAAAAGTGGTTTGGAGTAAATGGGTCAAATGCCCTAAAAGCTATTGAAGAAAAACTGGTATTTTTTAACCAAAATATAATTTATAAATTTTAAAAGCTTTTAAGAATTTTTTTAAGGCCTGAGCCCCATAGCCCCCAGGTAGTACTATTATTTAAAAATGGTTTAGAGTAAATGGGTTGAATGCCTAAAAAGCTATTGAAGAAAAACTGGTATTTTTAACCAAAAAATAATTTTAAAAGCTTTTAAACATAATTTCAAGGCCTGACACCTATAGCCTACAGGTAATCCTGTTATTTAAAAGTGTTTTGGGGTCAACATTTTCCAAAACTATTGAAATAATATCATATTTTACTTTAACCTATAATGAGTTCTAAATCACTAAAAGTGATTTAGAACTTTTAAATTACAATGAAATCTATTTTGCTCGGTTATAATCATCCTTTTTCATTTTTTTAAAGTATATATGAATTTATTGTGTTATTTAGGCATTAAACTCTTTTTTTATATCCACTTTCATAAAAGTGAAGAGTAGGGTAAAATGTTGACTGTCCCTAAATAAAGGCGAAGACTTGCGCGAGTACATGTCCGCTCCGTGCTACTCTCAGGCCGGCTAACGACCTCCTCGCTTCCCCTCTCTGAATATTTGCAGAATATCCAATATCCAACCAACTTCACCACAGTGAAATTTCAGTTGCATCACATGTTACAGACGGTAGGAATGAGGATCACTTAGCACGAGATACAGTGTTCTCTTAAATGATACAGAAAGTTTGTCAGCTAAATATTCCTGTGAAAGGAATATTGTTTAATAAATTGTTGGGAATTGTAGATGGTCTTGTTTACTAACAGGCTTTTTGACTTGACTTAACTGCTCTGTATGTGGGGCTGCACGATATATAACATTTTCATTGTGATATTGGTATGTGTGATACAGTGGGGGCGGGTCCTGGCTCAAAAGTGGCCAAAATGACGTGCGCTGACATGCTGCAATACCACCCCGGGCCGATGGGGGTGGACCCAAAAATAAGAATTAGCCAATGCTAACATATAGCATCGGCAGACCTCTCGAAAACGTCTTTACAGGATGGACCAAAAGTTGGCTCTTGGCCGAAAGCTTCGTTCCACATGTGTGTCAATAAGCTCAAAGACAGATATGTTCTGCACCAGATTATAGCTACACAGCTAGTTTCCATCTGCAGTCCCTGGTTACATCAATAAAATACATACTTGTGGTGAAACAGACTAATTATCACAAGTAAAAAAAATTTAGATAATTGCATACCAGACACTTCAAGGATCTCCGAGGCCATTTGTCTCCTCTCTTGCTCCATGTTTTCCTTGGATGTGGAAAAATCCATGACTTATAAGCTTTATTGCTTTGGCCTACTCTCTTTGAGATTCATATTTTATATAATAACAAATTTGTTTATCCCATATATCTAATACAAACGTTTTAAACATTACCTTCTGCTCCAGAAATGGATCAACAAAACACATGTTCCATGTGTGCAGCATTCAGGCCACCAGAAAAAAGCCGAAAAGCCCAAACAAACTGGATAATGTCTAGCTTAAATAAATATGCCAAAAATATATAAACAGATATGAAATAATACTGTGTTCATTTGATCTCCACTTCACAGATCTGTTGTGATACTTGTGATCGATGGTTTCACACTTCCTGCATAACCATGAACGAGAAGGATTTTGATGTGGCCAAAAACAAAGACTGGTTCTGCTGCCTCTGCGATTGAGCAATCGTTATATTAAAGACTGGAAAAAACGTTGTGCTGTAATTTCACTTGTATGACTGTTCATTTGTATGACTCAACTTTGTTCTTTGGAATAATGTTTGTAGTAATCAGAATCAGAATCATTTGTATTGCCACGTAAGTAAGTAATGGAAGTAATACCTAAAAATATTATTTGGAAAAAATTAATCTTCTTCCCCTTCATCTTTATCTTCACCTTCTTCCTCAACTCCTTCATCTTTTTTCATTTCATTTTATTTATTCTTTTTTCATGGTAATGCAACATACTATACAATTGGAACAAATCAACAAACACAACAATAATACATTCCATGAAAAGAACAGGAGTAGGATGAAGAAAAAAAAATCTTATAAGCTCCTACCCCATTCTTAAAAAAAAACATTACAAATTAGATGGCCACATCGATGCCAAAAGATAACAATAGCCCAGACCAGATGTAATCAACTTTCAATTTTAACAAGTTTCTTTCTTTTTTTTCCCGATTATTATTAATAATTTTGCTAAAACAACAGTGATGCAATGGTGACAACAGCGGCGACGGGAACAGCGACGAGTCCATCAAACCACACAACGCACACCCACATGCACATACAGGCAGGCATGCCAGACACACACAGGCACACCCACAGCACACACACAAAAGGATGGAGAGGATCTATTGACGTATTTGTGATGAGCCCTATGCTGTGTGTTGCATTAAAAAAACAAGGTTTGAGTGGGCAGCTGTCGAAAGATGTTTGACCTCCCACAGCTGCCCGGCACCTGCTTGCCCTACATTAGTGATTGACAGAGTTGTGCCCTAAGATAGGTGTTGTGTTTAAAAAGACAGGAGTTAGCGGAAGTCCAGAGGTACTACACCCCTGACATTCCCACCATTCCTGCTCACCCTGTACTGAAGAGGATGTGTATATGTACTCGTGATGAGCCCTATGCTGTATGGTGTATTTAAAAAAGCGAGGTTTGTGTGGGCAGCTGTTGAGAGACGTATGACCTCCCACAGCTGCTCAACACCCGCTTACCCTGCACTGAAAATTTGTTCCTCTTTTTTTTTTTTTTTTTTGCGTACTGTAAGCATACCTGTATACACCCATACAGACACACCCACACGAACACATGGGTCAAATGCCCTAAAAAAGCTATAGAAGAAAAACTGGTATTTTTAACCAAAGTATAATTTTAAAAGCTTTTAAGAACAATTTCAAGGGCTGAGCCCCATAGCCCTTAATTAGTACAATTATTTAAAAGTGGTTTGGAGTAAATGGGTCAAATGCCCTAAAAGCTATTGAAGAAAAACTGGTATTTTTTAACCAAAACATAATTTATAAATTTTAAAAGCTTTTAAGAATTTTTTTAAGGCCTGAGCCCCATAGCCCCCAGGTAGTACTATTATTTAAAAATGGTTTAGAGTAAATGGGTTGAATGCCTAAAAAGCTATTGAAGAAAAACTGGTATTTTTAACCAAAAAATAATTTTAAAAGCTTTTAAACATAATTTCAAGGCCTGACACCTATAGCCTACAGGTAATCCTGTTATTTAAAAGTGTTTTGGGGTCAACATTTTCCAAAACTATTGAATAATATCATATTTTACTTTAACCTATAATGAGTTCTAAATCACTAAAAGTGATTTAGAACTTTTAAATTACAATGAAATCTATTTTGCTCGGTTATAATCATCCTTTTTCATTTTTTTAAAGTATATATGAATTTATTGTGTTATTTAGGCATTAAACTCTTTTTTTATATCCACTTTCATAAAAGTGAAGAGTAGGGTAAAATGTTGACTGTCCCTAAATAAAGGCGAAGACTTGCGCGAGTACATGTCCGCTCCGTGCTACTCTCAGGCCGGCTAACGACCTCCTCGCTTCCCCTCTCTGAATATTTGCAGAATATCCAATATCCAACCAACTTCACCACAGTGAAATTTCAGTTGCATCACATGTTACAGACGGTAGGAATGAGGATCACTTAGCACGAGATACAGTGTTCTCTTAAATGATACAGAAAGTTTGTCAGCTAAATATTCCTGTGAAAGGAATATTGTTTAATAAATGGTTGGGAATTGTAGATGGTCTTGTTTACTAACAGGCTTTTTGACTTGACTTAACTGCTCTGTATGTGGGGCTGCACGATATATAACATTTTCATTGTGATATTGGTATGTGTGATACAGTGGGGGCGGGTCCTGGCTCAAAAGTGGCCAAAATGACGTGCGCTGACATGCTGCAATACCACCCCGGGCCGATGGGGGTGGACCCAAAATAAGAATTAGCCAATGCTAACATATAGCATCGGCAGACCTCTCGAAAACGTCTTTACAGGATGGACCAAAAGTTGGCTCTTGGCCGAAAGCTTCGTTCCACATGTGTGTCAATAAGCTCAAAGACAGATATGTTCTGCACCAGATTATAGCTACACAGCTAGTTTCCATCTGCAGTCCCTGGTTACATCAATAAAATACATACTTGTGGTGAAACAGACTAATTATCACAAGTAAAAAAAATTTAGATAATTGCATACCAGACACTTCAAGGATCTCCGAGGCCATTTGTCTCCTCTCTTGCTCCATGTTTTCCTTGGATGTGGAAAAATCCATGACTTATAAGCTTTATTGCTTTGGCCTACTCTCTTTGAGATTCATATTTTATATAATAACAAATTTGTTTATCCCATATATCTAATACAAACGTTTTAAACATTACCTTCTGCTCCAGAAATGGATCAACAAAACACATGTTCCATGTGTGCAGCATTCAGGCCACCAGAAAAAAGCCGAAAAGCCCAAACAAACTGGATAATGTCTAGCTTAAATAAATATGCCAAAAAAATATATAAACAGATATGAAATAATACTGTGTTCATTTGATCTCCACTTCACAGATCTGTTGTGATACTTGTGATCGATGGTTTCACACTTCCTGCATAACCATGAACGAGAAGGATTTTGATGTGGCCAAAAACAAAGACTGGTTCTGCTGCCTCTGCGATTGAGCAATTGTTATATTAAAGACTGGAAAAACGTTGTGCTGTAATTTCACTTGTATGACTGTTCATTTGTATGACTCAACTTTGTTCTTTGGAATAATGTTTGTAGTAATCAGAATCAGAATCATTTGTATTGCCACGTAAGTAAGTAATGGAAGTAATACCTAAAAATATTATTTGGAAAAAATTTATCTTCTTCCCCTTCATCTTTATCTTCACCTTCTTCCTCAACTCCTTCATCTTTTTTCATTTCATTTTATTTATTCTTTTTTCATGGTAATGCAACATACTATACAATTGGAACAAATCAACAAACACAACAATAATACATTCCATGAAAAGAACAGGAGTAGGATGAAGAAAAAAAAATCTTATAAGCTCCTACCCCATTCTTAAAAAAAAACATTACAAATTAGATGGCCACATCGATGCCAAAAGATAACAATAGCCCAGACCAGATGTAATCAACTTTCAATTTTAACAAGTTTCTTTCTTTTTTTTCCCGATTATTATTAATAATTTTGCTAAAACAACAGTGATGCAATGGTGACAACAGCGGCGACGGGAACAGCGACGAGTCCATCAAACCACACAACGCACACCCACATGCACATACAGGCAGGCATGCACGGACACACACAGGCACACCCACAGCACACACACAAAAGGATGGAGAGGATCTATTGACGTATTTGTGATGAGCCCTATGCTGTGTGTTGCATTAAAAAAACAAGGTTTGAGTGGGCAGCTGTCGAAAGATGTTTGACCTCCCACAGCTGCCCGGCACCTGCTTGCCCTACATTAGTGATTGACAGAGTTGTGCCCTAAGATAGGTGTTGTGTTTAAAAAGACAGGAGTTAGCGGAAGTCCAGAGGTGCTACACCCCTGACATTCCCACCATTCCTGCTCACCCTGTACTGAAGAGGATGTGTATATGTACTCGTGATGAGCCCTATGCTGTATGGTGTATTTAAAAAAGCGAGGTTTGTGTGGGCAGCTGTTGAGAGACGTATGACCTCCCACAGCTGCTCAACACCCGCTTACCCTGCACTGAAAATTTGTTCCTCTTTTTTTTTTTTTTTTGCGTACTGTAAGCATACCTGTATACACCCATACAGACACACCCACACGAACACATGGGTCAAATGCCCTAAAAAGCTATAGAAGAAAAACTGGTATTTTTAACCAAAGTATAATTTTAAAAGCTTTTAAGAACAATTTCAAGGGCTGAGCCCCATAGCCCTTAATTAGTACAATT
This sequence comes from Knipowitschia caucasica, assembly GCA_964034765.1. Classification (NCBI taxonomy): domain Eukaryota; kingdom Metazoa; phylum Chordata; class Actinopteri; order Gobiiformes; family Gobiidae; genus Knipowitschia; species Knipowitschia caucasica. Next base: position 8,982,038 of record OZ035825.1, read on the forward strand.
ATTTAAAAGTGGTTTGGAGTAAATGGGTCAAATGCCCTAAAAGCTATTGAAGAAAAACTGGTATTTTTTAACCAAAACATAATTTATAAATTTTAAAAGCTTTTAAGAATTTTTTTAAGGCCTGAGCCCCATAGCCCCCAGGTAGTACTATTATTTAAAAATGGTTTAGAGTAAATGGGTTGAATGCCTAAAAAGCTATTGAAGAAAAACTGGTATTTTTAACCAAAAAATAATTTTAAAAGCTTTTAAACATAATTTCAAGGCCTGACACCTATAGCCTACAGGTAATCCTGTTATTTAAAAGTGTTTTGGGGTCAACATTTTCCAAAGCTATTGAATAATATCATATTTTACTTTAACCTATAATGAGTTCTAAATCACTAAAAGTGATTTAGAAATTACAATGAAATCTATTTTGCTCGGTTATAATCATCCTTTTTCATTTTTTTAAAGTATATATGAATTTATTGTGTTATTTAGGCATTAAACTCTTTTTTTATATCCACTTTCATAAAAGTGAAGAGTAGGGTAAAATGTTGACTGTCCCTAAATAAAGGCGAAGACTTGCGCGAGTACATGTCCGTTCCGTGCTACTCTCAGGCCGGCTAACGACCTCCTCGCTTCCCCTCTCTGAATATTTGCAGAATATCCAACCAACTTCACCACGGTGAAATTTCAGTTGCATCACATGTTACAGACGGTAGGAATGAGGATCACTTAGCACGAGATACAGTGTTCTCTTAAATGATACAGAAAGTTTGTCAGCTAAATATTCCTGTGAAAGGAATATTGTTTAATAAATTGTTGGGAATTGTAGATGGTCTTGTTTACTAACAGGCTTTTTGACTTGACTTAACTGCTCTGTATGTGGGGCTGCACGATATATAACATTTTCATTGTGATATTGGTATGTGTGATACAGTGGGGGCGGGTCCTGGCTCAAAAGTGGCCAAAATGACGTGCGCTGACATGCTGCAATACCACCCCGGGCCGATGGGGGTGGACCCAAAATAAGAATTAGCCAATGCTAACATATAGCATCGGCAGACCTCTCGAAAACGTCTTTACAGGATGGACCAAAAGTTGGCTCTTGGCCGAAAGCTTCGTTCCACATGTGTGTCAATAAGCTCAAAGACAGATATGTTCTGCACCAAATTATAGCTACACAGCTAGTTTCCATCTGCAGTCCCTGGTTACATCAATAAAATACATACTTGTGGTGAAACAGACTAATTATCACAAGTAAAAAAAATTTAGATAATTGCATACCAGACACTTCAAGAATCTCCGAGGCCATTTGTCTCCTCTCTTGCTCCATGTTTTCCTTGGATGTGGGTTAGGGTTAGGGTCTGCACCAGATTATAGCTAAACAGCTAGGGTCTGCACCAGATTATAGCTAAACAGCTAGTTTCCATCTGCAGTCCCTGGTTACATCAATAAAATACATGGATACAGTAATGTACAATCCTAAAAAAATAACATTGCAATACAACACATTCTCTCTAATACAGACACACATATTTAGCCTCATACCTGTTTGTTAAAACCACACTTCATTCATAGCATCACACCTACACAATACACATGTCACAACCACACATTCAGATGATACATTAACACATTCAGTACATTTCTCATCATACATAAATCACATACATCAATTTCTAATCATACATGGTTCACACACATCAGTCGTCCTGGTCACACACCTCAGGGTTCGTGTGAGCAGCTTTGATTGCTCCATAACCATTTTTTAAGTTCTACTGTAAATGTAGGATTGTCTGATTGACTCTTCAGGTCTGTAGTGAGCTCGTTCCATTCCTTTATTGCTTTATATGAAAATGCTGATTGGGCAAAAGCAGTTTTACACCTAGGTATGCTGCACTGCCCCCTGGTGGAGGCTCGTGTGGTTCTAGTTGTCGTAGAAGATGTGAACTGAACAAAGTGTTTGAGTGGAGCTGGCGCGGTGTTGTTTAGTATTCTGTGAGCCAATCGTATGGATGCATATCTTTGAATATTGTCAAAATTCAAAAGTCTGTATTTTTGTAGAACTAAACAGTGATGGTGATGTCGTGGTTTCCGGTTGAGGATCTTAAGTGACTGTGCAGAGTTTCCAATGACCTCAGAGTGGTTTTATTTGCCTGGGACCAACAGGTCATACAATAATAAAAACGAGACATGATCATTGCATTAAAATAAGTTTGGTCTCCCTCCAGTGTTAGTGAGTTCCTGATACATTTGAAAGTTTTTATGGTGTATTTGAGGCTAAGGCTCATCTGTTTGATGTGTTTTTTGAAGCTGAGGGTGGGATCTAAAACTACACCCAGGCAACGATATTCATTAACATTTTTTACCACCTCCCCTTTTACGGTTATGTTTGGAAACACGGTTGTTTTGTTTTTATTTACAAAGTACATTGTTGCTGTTTTACTGATGTTTATTGTAAGACAGGACAGGATTCATGTAGCCATATTGCAACCTTCTCCATTGCTACAGTCAGTTTATTGGCTACTGTTTGAGCGTCCCATGTATAGATGACCGTATCATCTGCATACATCTGGATTTTGACATCCTCACATACAGATGGCAGGTCATTTATATACAGTGAGAAGAGCAGAGGGCCGATGTTGGAGCCTTGTGGTACCCCAATATCAGTAGCACTGATGTTGGATGTGGTGTTACTGATTCGGACACATTGACTCCGGCCAGATAGGTAAGACTTAATCCAGGCCAGAGTATTAACAGACAGTTTGAATTTGGTTAATTTTGTAAGTAACGTGGGGTGACTAACGATGTCAAATGCTTTGCGAAGGTCTAAGAATATTGCTCCCACTACTCCTCCATTATCAAGCTTTTGTTTTAATGTTTCAATGAGAAGGCAGCATGCTGTTTCGGTCGAGTGCTTTGCTCGGAAACCAAACTGCATAGGATGTAACAGACCTTCATCCTCCAGATGTCGTGTGAGCTGTTCAACTACTATCTTTTCTATTGCTTTTGATATAACGGGAAGGATACTAATTGGTCTGTAATTGTTGTCGTCTTGTTTATTTCCTCCTTTGTGTATTGGAATGATAGTGGCTGTTTTAAGTGTGACAGGGAATGTGTTTTCAGTTATAGACAGTGTTGTGCCAGTTCACAGCTTTTCTGAACTAGTTCAAGTTCAGTTCATACATGCTCAAAGTGAACAGTTCACATTCAAAGTTCACATTTTTAATTCTGAACTAGTTCAAAGTTCAGTTCATTTTACTTTTTTCGTGAGATACTTAAATATTTTTTTCACACTACGAGCTATAATATATATATATATATATATATATATATATATATATCTCCTGTACACCCACAGGAGGAGAGCCTTTTGACTACAAAACAGAAAAGATTTACATGGTTTTCAATGGGAGCCAAACGGAGTTGCTCCATCTCTGCTCATAAACTACAGACAGTAATGCGCTGCAGTGCGTGTGTCTATACTTTATGTCAAATGTAAACGGTGTAAACTTTGTCGCTAACTCACCCTGTGTTTTCATCATGACTCGGGCACATGTGAAAAGCACCAGCTCACAGCGCCGCACCGCAACACGGAGTCGGGGTGCGTTCACAGACGGTGGAAACCGTAGGAATGTTTAGATTTCGGCGGAAAAAGTGTGAGAATACAGGAGGGAGGAACTTTCTCTCGTTGCGTTTCAAAAGAGAAAACAGATTCCAACGTTCATAGTGATGTCTGCCGTTCATGACACATAAAATGAACTAATTCACGTTCAAGTTCTTTTTTTTTAAATGTGTTGCGTTCAGTTAAACGTTCACGAAAAAATGAGCGTGTTCAATGAACGCGTTCTTTTGAACTCGTTCACGCACAACACTGGTTATAGATTGATTTATCAGTCTTGTTATTGGAGCAGTGAGGGTATCTTTGTATGTTTTTATGAGTAAAGTGTCAATACCATGTATGTCCTTAGACCTAGAGCTCGATAATGTTGAGAGTATTTTGTTAACTTTTGTTTCATTCGTTACTTCTAAACTGAGTCCATTATGGCTAAATTCCAATTCGTTGTACTGATTTTGTGGAAAGTTCTCATTAAGGGTTTGCACAGACTGGATGAAATAGTTACTAAAAAAGTTACTAATGTCTAGACTGTCAGTAACAGTAATACCATTAATATCTAATGATATGGTGTCATTCTTTGTTTTCCCTCTTCCAGTGAGTTTGTCTATGCTTTTCCACAACTGTGTCATGTTCCCTTTAGCTGCTTTGATCCTTTCTAGGTGAAAGTCAGCCCTGGCCTTCCGGAGTAGCATGGTGACTTTATTTCGCAAACTTTTAAAAATCATTTGATCTGTATTTAATTTGGATTTAGTGGCTCTTTTGAGGGCTGAATCCCTTTTTTTCATTAAATTCCAAATTGTTTCAGTGATCCAAGGTATTTTTTATCTTAGCTCCTTTCTTTCTGGGTTGTGTTATAGTGTACTTGCTGATAATGTGTTTGATTTTTGTGATTAGACCATCACAAGTATGGTCTGCATTAATCCAATTGACGTCAGTCCATGAGACATTTTTGAGGTCATTGTCGAGCAGGGGTTGGTCTTTTTTGGGGATATGGGGCGAGAATTGTTGTGTACCATGTTGATTGTTATGTCTATATTTTGACAGCTTCCGGGATATCAGTGTGATGTTATGGTCTGATAAACCTGTGAGTAAGTTGTAACTTTTTTTAATGCGATCAGGTTTATTAGTGAAGACCAAAGTTTAGTGAAGTTTGACAGGAGGGCGTTATTCTTGTAGGATTGCTTATCACTTGTGTCAAGTGTAGTCCATTTGTAATGTCCTTAAGTTTATTTCTGCGTGGCTTATTTAACCAGTCCAGATTAAAGTCCCCCATAACAATCAATTCTTTGGCATTGTCTTGTTGTTTCAGAATGTCTGAGAATGAACTGAAAAAGGTGTCCTTGGCTGTGGGTGGTCTGCACACCACAATCAACTGAAATGACATTTCTGGGGACAGTGTGATTTTGATTCCCACACACGCAATATTATCAACTGGAATGTTTATTTGTTCACTTTTAATGTTTTCTCTTACATATATCATGACACCTCCCTCTCTGCCACTTGACCAGTCCTTTCTGTAGATCTTGTACCCCGGGACATGAATCAGGGCCAAGGGGTGTTGTTGGTGTTAACCAAGTCTCAGATAGGCCGAGGTAGTCCAAGTTAGAGTCTGATAATAGCTTCTGAATTTGTTCCTTTTTGTTGCACTACACTTCTAATATTAAGGTGCCCTCCAAATATTCTCTTTGGCTTTGAGTTTTGGTCCCATAATATTTTTGCATGATTTACAGTTTGAAACATCTTTGTACTTTGTTGTTTAGTAGCAGCTGTGTTTGTGAGTTTATGCTGAGGTCCAGCATCACTTGGTTCAATCGTTCTCATTCCTGTGCTGGTATCGACCGAACGCCTGCGTTCCGGCCTAGGTAGATGAGCGCCCACGTCATCGATTTGTTGTTGTGCTTGTATTTATGTATACATTTCTTGTACGAGCACTGTGACGAATCTGCTGCAACTATAGTGCTGCTAGAGTGGAGCCCACAGAGAAACAAAACAAGCGAATGATGAAGAGCAAAATGCAGCGTGGAACTTGTTCCCAAAACACACTTTACCACCGGAATTTGGGACTACTTGGCATTCTCGAGATTGGACCAATCACAAAAACAAGTTATTTGCAAGTCATGCCGAAAAATAGTTGATACGTCGAAGGTAAACACGGCAAATCTCCAGAGCCACCTCCAGCACAAGGTTCTTTATGCTGTGTTTTTTCAATCTCAAACTGCACAGCCTACTCCAAACAATAGGAAAATGCCACAACAATCATTAATGACACTTTTGCTTCTGTTGCTCTTTATGAGAAAACTTTGAATACTTATACTCATAAATTATTGAATATAGTAAGTGCTTATGTTATACGTGAGTTAAATTTGATAATTGGTGCTGATGGGAGCAAGCTTTTATTTTGACAGTGTGTTATTCTCTGGGTTATAGTAAACAGCAAACCACCCTTTGCTACGTGTCCTTTGCTGTGGATTAAAAGAGACAGTATGCATGATGATTTAAAAGTATAACTCAATATTCACAGCCCTATTTTTACATTGGCATATCCATTTTTGATGCGAAATATTATTTACAATGACACAGTTTTCCTAAGATTCGATTCCATGATTCAGTTTGTCCATTTGAGGGCCTTTATTTGCCCATTATCACCAAAATTACAGTATGTTGTCTCTAACCTTTAGGATCAACCAATCACAGGATCTGAAATGATGACTCATACCCATGGATCTATTATATTAACTGGATAGGGTATTACTAGCTTGTAGCTGAATAACTCATGTGCTCGGGGGATTCTCGCGGTACTGCAGACTGAACCAGACTAAATTCACGTGGGCTACCCAGACATTTTCCCCATAGAACTCAATGCATATTAAAACAGCTCAACCTCAGCTGACAGATAATCTACAGCTTTAATAAAGGTCGGATTTTGTGGGGATTTTAGTGTCCCTTGTCATCCTGAACTTTTTTTCTTCTTAAATCCTTATTTTATTTCTAACCCTTTTGTTTAAATCCACACTTTAGTGCCACAAACTCTGCTTGTCTGGCTCTGGCTCTAACTCCCGCTCTGATGAACTGCTCTGATTGGTCAGAGCGCGGCCGAGCCCCTCTGTGCACGTGCGTGAGACCCGGTGTGAGACCCACACACGCGTGTTTGGCGCAACGCATTATGGGAGATCATCCACTGCACAGAACCGGGAGGACCAGACGATGCCCAAATACAGGCGAGTTTCCCATAGATCTTTGCGAGTTCCAGGCGACTTCCGCTAATCTTTCAGCCCCCATGCCGTCACAAAGCGCCGCTGAGCACAACCATTCATTTGAAGAGGGCGCCATCTTGAATCGCCGGGGCTTGCTCATACCTAGCAACGGGGTCGCCCACGCCTACTCACTAAGATAGGAGTTTTTGTCCATTCCTTGCTCTAAGTTCTCTGAGGATATTCTGGAATTACTTTTAAACTAAGACTAGGAGTTTTTAGGTTAAGTTTGGAGATCTTTGAGAGGACACTCAGAATCTTTAGGCATACAGGCACTGGTTTTTCTCCTTTTAACTTTGGGATCCATGGCCCATGTCGCACACACCCTATTGTTTAGAACAGCGACCTGTGGCACAGTTGACAGAACGGTTGAAGAATACTGAATTTACTGCATATAATTGAATATCTCTTATGCACATTTTTACAAAAAGTATACCCCACCCCACCAATTTTACATATTTTTTAGGAGCTCTAGAGCTACGGGTTGCAGTGTCCTGCTCTTATCTAATGTTGTTAATCACTAATGTCAATCTTGTTATAGCCACGTGTTGCTTTGTGGCCTTGCAAGTCCTGTTTCTCTGGTAAAGCTTCTTGGTTACACTCATGTGTAACATAGGCGGGTCCAGTCTGTAATCTAACACCTGCTAAAGTTTCTATTGTTTGTAAAGTGCAAAATGGATTGTGACCCCATACGGTGAAAGTTGAGCAAACTTGTTTGGCTGGGATTGGCCAGACACCTGCTGCTGTTTTCTCCCTCTGTGCTCCTGAGTAGTGAAACTGACTTGTATAAGTGCAGCTGTTAATACATGCCATACTAATAGCTGCACTACAGATGGAAACTTACATGAAAACGGGTTGATTAATGTGCACTGTCCCATTCAAATAAATAAACTATAGGGCCATAAAACTATTCAATAAATAAAGTGTTTGCAGTTTCATTCAGCTGCTTCATACATTGCCTTGCGAAAGTATCCTTTCAACATTTCGCCACATTTCAGGCTTCAAACATGAAGATATAAAAAATATTTTTTTTGTCAAGAATCAACAACAAGTGGGACACAATCGTGAAGTGTAAAGACATTTATTGGATAATAAAAAAAATAAAAAATAAACTGAAAAATGGGGCGTGCAATATTATTCGGCCCCCTTGCGCTAATACTTTGTAGCGCCACCTTTTGCTGCAATTACAGCTGCAAGTCGCTTGCGGTATGTCTCTATCAGTTTTGCACATCGAGAGACTGGAATTCTTGCACATTCTTCCTTGCAAAACAGCTCGAGCTCAGTGAGGTTGGATGGAGAGCGTTTGTGAACAGCAGTCTTCAGCTCTTTCCACAGATTCTCGATTGGATTCAGGTCTGGACTTTGACTTGGCCATTCTAACACCTGGATACGTCTATTTGTGAACCATTCCATTGTAGATTTGGCTTTATGTTTTGGATCATTGTCCTGTTGGAAGATAAATCTCCGTCCCAGTCTCAGGTCTTTTGCAGACTCCAACAGCTTTTCTTCCAGAATGGTCCTGTATTTGGCTCCATCCATCTTCCCATCAATTTTAGCCATCTTCCCTGTCCCTGCTGAAGAAAAGCAGGCCCAAAGCATGATGCTGCCACCACCATGTTTGACAGTGGGGATGGTGTGTTCAGGGTGATGAGGTGTGTTGCTTTTACGCCAAACATATCGTTTTGCATTGTGGCCAAAAAGTTTGATTTTGGTTTCATCTGACCAGAGCACCTTCTTCCACATGTTTGGTGTGTCTCCCAGGTGGCTTGTGGCAAACTTTAAACAAGACTTTTTATGGATATCTTTGAGAAATGGCTTTCTTCTTGCCACTCTTCCATAAAGGCCAGATTTGTGCAGTGCACGACTGATTGTTGTCCTATGGACAGACCCTCCCACCTCAGCTGTAGTTATCTGCAGTTCATCCAGAGTGATCATGGGCCTCTTGGCTGCATCTCTGATCAGTCTTCTCCTTGTTTGAGATGAAAGGTTGGAGGGACGGCCGGGTCTTGGTAGATTTGCAGTGGTCTGATACTCCTTTCATTTCAATATAATTGCTTGCACAGTACTCCTTGAGATGTTTAAAGCTTGAGAAATCTGTTTGTATCCAAATGCGGCTTTAAACTTCTCCACAACAGTATCTCGGACCTGCCTGGTGTGTTCCTTTGTCTTCATGGTTCTCTCTGCGCTTTAAACAGAACCCTGAGACTATCAAAGAGCAGGTGCATTTATACAGAGACTTGATTACACACAGGTGCATTCTATTTATCATCAGTCATTTAGGACAACATTGGATCATTCAAAGATCCTCACTGAACTTCTGGAGTGAGTTTGCTGCACTGAAAGTAAGTAAGTAAGTAAGTAATTATTTATATACCGCCTTTTCACTGCAGAGCTGAGTCTCAAAGCGGTTTACAATTGTTATTTTTTTGGGCACTTGTCTCTCACTCCACACAGAGATGGGAGCGGGGTCGCCAGTACAGGAGGCGCATGCCAGAACTATTTTACATATTTTTAGCGGTAGGGGAAACCAGAGTACCCGGAGGAAACCTACGCAGACACGGGGAGAACATGCAAACTCCACTCAGAAAGGCCCTGGTCCGACCGGGATTCGAACCCAGGACCTTCTTGCTGAGAGGCGAGAGTGCTATCCACTCAGCCACCGTGCCGCCCAAACCGTGCAGCAAACCGAATAATATAATATAATATAATATAATATTGCACGTCCCACTTTTCAGTTTTTTATTTGTTAAAAAAGTAAAAATTATCCAATAAATTTTGTTCCACTTCACGATTGTGTCCCACTTGTTGTTGATTCATTCAATTTAAATTTGATATCTTTATGTTTGAAGCCTGAAATGTGGCGAAATGTTGAAAGGTTCAAGTATCTTTGCAAATGGCTACTTCTCTCCACTTTGCAATGTGGGATGTGTGTAATTACACACTGTACTAAATGAATGCCACAACATTGACCGAGAAGGCGCATCCAGAACAAAGTCATATATGTTTTTTTAAGATAAAATTATATTGTCAGGACCTGTCACCGGAAGATCTAAACTCCTCACTGTGTTCTCTCTCTCTCATAAAATTCTCTTGTGCTTGTCTTTATGTCGGCTCACTCCTGATGCAGTCAGATCTCTTCTGATGGAACAGTCGGATCTCTCCTGATGGAACAGCCGCAACAGCATCCTTGTCCTTGAAACAAGCTGTTACATAATCCATCCAAGTACATTTTCTGTCTAAAGGTTTGAAATTTGCCTCTACTCCTCGTCCAAGGAAGTGTATAATCATTAATTTGTGACATGACAGAAGAAGAAGCCTACAGGCTGCATACAGTCAGTATTATAAATACATCCATCCATCCATCCATTTTCTTCCCCTTAATCCATTTCTGGGTCGGGGGGGTGGCAGTCAGAGCTGCACCCAGTACACAGAGCACCAGCCCCTCACTGATCCTCCTGCAGGTGGTGAGTCCACAGGAGCTGAGATCTTTTAGTGGGGGCTTCAGGCAAAGTGGGGTTAAGTGTCTTGCCCAAAGACACGACGACAGCAGTATTATAAATACACTCCGACGTAAATGCATTAACATGAATTCTAACCAAAGGAGCACTGAAAGCAGAAACATCAAATCCCAAAACAAACTTAATTTAACACACTCACATTGTTTCTCAATAAAGTGATTTTGTCCATTCCTTATAGTTTCCATGTTAAAAAAAATTTTTCTCTGGGTTATTTTAACAAATTTAAATTTACTCTATCCCCTCTTGGGCCTAACCAATCAAAGTCAATACAATTCCTACATTTCTAAAAATACACTTAGTTTACAGCCTTCAGACTTAAACAGACTTGATTGATCCACACAAAAAAACTACAAACGTGTTTTCTCTTGTATTTAAAGCTTGACATCAATGCGGGAACTTTACATCCTTTAGCAGGAAAATCTACACAAATTCAATTCAATACCACAGCCCATTTTTTATGCACAACCTAACATAAAGCCCATGAAAAAACCTTTGATTGGTTCCAATTAAAATGTTACTCACCAGTGTTGTTCATTTCTTTAATAGAAAGGATGCACCCGATCTTTCATCTGGGAAACTAGTCAAAATTCATCAATCCACGAATGAATTACATTTCAAAGGACAACATGGCCATGGCATGTAATCTCTGTGGTTACTGGTGATAATAATCCTGTGGTTGTTGTCATGGATCAGCTGCAGCAGAGTCTTGACAGAAAAAGTTTCACTATATATCCAAATGGCCATATTTTTTTTTTTGCAACTTCGAATTCATCCCATGAAAATTATTAACTGAACTGACAGAAAAGTGTGCAGTCCACAAGCTGTGCTGCTGCAGGTGATCGCTGGAGCCATACCTCTCCTCCACTTGAGCACAGTATCACTCGCACAGATCCACCATATTGAATACAGTACGATGCATGCATTAAATTAAATTTATTATTTCCATTATCAACATTCATCCAGTTGTAAGCTGTAGAGTTGCCACAGGACGCTTCGCGGACTGCTCTCATAACATTAGCATAGTGGTTTCATAGGTGCAGTTGACTGCTTAAACTAAACTTTACCCGAAACTTTGACTCTTAAAACCCACATGTGCCAACAGGGAACCGTCAACATATCGCCTCAAATTGCATTAAAAGTGACATTCGTGTCTTAATTTGTTCGTGTTTTAACTTATAAAGCAATTCTCGGACTTTCTGTCCGCCATCTTGGTTTGTTTCGGCTGCCGAAACAGGTTGCATTACATCATTAACAGCTGAGCATTACATCAGCGTCACAACTCGGCAAGCTGCACAACTCGGCAGGACACCGGCCCTCAGGAGAACGCGGAAACCAAAGCAGAGTTGGAGACCAGACTCAAGAGGAGAGACACGCAGAAGGGACACGCAGGACACCCAAGGAGCGGCACCAGGAGCGGTCCCTGTACCAGCCCGGAGCGGCACCAGGATCAGCGCAGAGCGGACGAGACAGACGTCTCGTCCGCTTGTATTTAAGTTGTTGTGTGTATATTTGTATGAGAATCCTTCCCATAAGTGTGGAGATTACCAACGAGTAATGAGTGACCGGAGTATTCTCATCTGGACCTGGTCTGGACCTGGTCTCACATACGTACTTTTGACTTTGTAAACTGTTGGTTTTGCACTTTACTTTTGTTTTCAATAAATATGTGATTGTATCCCAAGACTGTGTTTCATTCATTTATTATTATTGTAGCTGAGGTTTGGGTATCGATTGTTTGTCTGGTCTCGGAGTCTGCTGTAGTCCGGACCCGAGTCCGCACTAGCCTAGCCTAGCCTAGCCGCTAACTCGCTACCCCTATGGCTGCCGCTGTCTCTCCCTCGGTCCTTTACTGCTCGAGTTGCCATATGACGAGTTTAAACCCTGGATCCTCCTCTGAGGGCAGTGATAGATGTGTTAAGTGTAGTATAGTAGTAGCTTTGGAATCCAGGGTTAGTGAGTGAGCAGAGTCTCGAGCTAGCGCTAGCATTAGCTTTAGCCTAGCAGTATCCTCGGACATGCAGCCCTCCTCCTCTGCTACACAGGCTGCTGTTGCTACAGGTCCATTCAGATTGTACAGAGCAGTCAGCACCATTGACTTCAAAGTGTCCGAGTCATTCTTTTAAGACATAAGCATTTTCAAAAACTACTCGTACTGTGCTGAATTTTCTATTAAACACTTGCTCTGGTATTATAATAAATCCATGCACCGCACCAGTACTAGTTACGCGTCACACGTAAATGACGTGGTCTGACAACGCTGAGGACATACTAGGGGGTACTATTTTTGATGGAAAAGCACGCAAACTGGGCCATGGCGCGCCGTGTAGAGTCAAAACGTACCGTACTAGGACTGTGGAAAAGCGGCATTAGTGACCCATCTCTGCAGAGTCTCCTGTGGCGGACGGACGCTGTGCAGCAGGAGCGGGTCAGGGATCTACAGCAACCCGGGGTTCGAGACGCACACCGAATCTGTGGAGGGAAGGACGCAGCGCGCACCATCGGATCCCACCAGGAGTGTGGAGAGAAGGCCAGCGTAAAGCTAAGTAAAGGGATGTCTGTAGACATGTCTGTATAGCCTCTCATTGTCTTTGGGGAATTTGCAGTTTTGGTTTTTAAGTGTGATTCCCCCCCCCCCCCCCCCGGGACAGCGGAGCCGCTCAGCCTGGATCAGCAGGACCAGACCAGGTGGCTAGACTGCGCACGCCAGATGAGTTAAAGGGACGCTTCCCCACTTACTCTGATTGCTCCTGTAGTCTATTCCTTGCCTGTCTTACCTGGCACTGAGAGAGTCTTCCTTCCGGAAGCCAAATCCGGAGAGGCCCTAACCCTAACCCTTCAGACTAACTGTGGGGGGAAAAAAACATTATATCCACTCTCAGCCCAAAAAGTCAAATGATGACTCAGAGGGCTCTTATGTGTGAAAAATAATAATTTAAAAAATGGCCTGCAGTGTGTTTTGTTTGATTTGTTCACAACATTTTACTTTTCTGCACAAACAATATGCATTTTTAATGCATGGGGAAAACTTTGGTATTGGAGTTTTAAATTTAGGAGTTTTGGTTGCGCAAGAGACGGGTGGAACGTCCTGAACACGAGTCTATTGTTCTGTCTGCGCGTCCATGGTTTTTTCCACGCGACTAGGGTCCACGCGAAGCACCACGTTTCAGATGTGCGTTTGCTGAGCTGTTGTCAAAGCAGCTGTCAGTACAACGCGACCACAGCTGCCCTGGGGTCAGAGCAGAGGATGTGAATCCTGTTCAGAAATGGAATAATTCCTTTTCAAAAACGTCTCAATCACTTTCACTTCTCACTTTCCAAAATTCTCCCCTCTTCCTGTTACTTTTGTTGGGCGTGTTCAATTCTTAAATTTTTCGCCACAATGCTCCCCACTACTTGTTACATTTGGTGGTTGCATCCAGTTCTTACGTTATGCTGCAATCTACCGATATGAAAAAGTATTACGTGGTTTCTCCACAGTTCAAGACAAGTTAGCACTCGCCAACAGTGGATGCAGTTATTTTTAGACAAAGTAGGCGAATTTCTCACGGCAAACCGGACGATATCATACGGCACACTTCTGTGCCGCAGCACAGTGGTTGAAAAACACTGCCCTAGAGCACAGGACATTCCAGGCCCAAGCGCTTCCAACACGGACCCACGCGCCTCCGTAGCCCAGCACTGAGGGTTGTCCTCAGGCTGGAAGCATATGTTCACAAGCACTGTGTCCCCCAATGTCAATCCTCGTTCAGTCCTGGTTTAGCTCCTGTTTTGGCTGTTTACAAATATTTTCAGTCTGCTCGCTACACCGCAAAGGTCCCCGTGACCACCGATGAAAATCACACTCCGGCAAATGGGATCTTGTGCACCAAAGAAACCTGGTCGTTTATTCACAAATGGGCAGTTAATTCAGACGCATATGCAGTTCCACGCTCTAACTATTGGCTATTGACTTTGCATTGAAAGTCGCTGCAACTCATGTTCCGGTCTGAATGTAAGTCAGTAAGTAATCTTTATTTATATACCGCCTTTCACAAACCAGAGTCACAAAGCGTTTTACAATCGTTATTGCCTATGTCAGTATATTGACGTATGCAGCGGTTCAACTCGACAAGAGGACTGCTATCACACAGTAGCAGTGTGGTTTCACAGAAGCAGTTGACTGCTTAAATCTGCAGTAAATGACTTTGAGAAATCTTCAAATGAGAACGATGAGCTTGCGCTCTCTGCTCGCCCTCCCCGCACTCACGGAGCTTTCGCCCCCCTCCCCCCAGCCTCTGCTCATGCTAACTCTTTACGGAGCTCACGTCTCACAATATGGACATTTGAACGTGGATGGCGTGACCATAGAATGATTGAACTGGGAAGCACGGAGGAACGAGACATTCTTTTGGATGGCTATATCGCTGTGTAAGCAGTAACCTGTAACAAAGACACAGCAAGCTTCAGGTTAGCCTCCGCCGCTTGTTTACCTCAACTGTCTGTGCTAACGAGAGACCTATGGCTTTTCTCAAGAAAGTGGGGGCCAGTGGTCCGCTGTGATTGGTCACAATTGGGACCCAAAACACATTCTCGTCCTTGTTTCACAAAAATCCGATCTAAAATAAAATGACACGCCAGCACAAATCTGCGCTACTTATTAAGGACGTATATCGCAATGCACTGCATGGATTGAATTTTCGTAATGAATACATAAATAAAGTCAGTTAGTGCAGCTTTAAACCAAACTTTACACAAAACTTTTACTCTTAAAACCAACATAAAACAATAAAAAAATATCTTGCCTCAAATTGCATTAAAAGTGACATTTGTGTCTTTATTCATTCGTATTTAAACTTTTTATACAATTTGCAGACTTTATGTTGTGAATTCCCTTTGCTGCTGTGAAACGTGCATGCGCAGGTTTGCATTACATCATAATCAGCTGAGGCTACACAACTTCACACGCGGCACAACCCGACAGAACAGTCTTGATTGCTCCAACAAACATCTTCAATTGGGGCTGATTTTGTGAGGGCAACCAGTTAAAACAGGGTGCATAAATCATGCAATTAAAATCACGGCAACTATAAAACCACTCCAAAGCATGCATTATTTAAAATCCAAAACTACATGTGGCAGTGTGGAGCGCGTCTTCCCTCCCCTTACCTGTTTCATTGAAGCACCTCCTCACGCACCTGCCTGCCACTGATTGCAGGGGCAGGACCGAGTGTTTTTAGGCCAAAGCCTGATGGCGCTCACTTTTTTGCCTCTCCTGTGGGAAGTGACAGCCTCTTTGAGTTGTGCTGGTGGGAAGCCTCACACAGCGGTTTGGTGCCCTGTTGGCACGCATGTGGGCTTGTGTGGTGTGAGCGCTGCCCTGGGAAACGCCTTCTGCTCTTTTTGGTGAGTGCGCATCATATCTCACACCTCCACTTGCTGCGCATTTGGCACTCACGCGCTTTTCTCTTGCTCCAGTGTGGCTATCTCCTCCAGTGTGGCAAACTTTTGTGAAGGGCTGCGTGAGCCCGTTGTGCTTCTCAGCCGTTACTTGTGGGTAAGCATGGTGCCATCTTCCCTTTGACCCATTTGGCTGTACCCAGTCACGCTAACAGCTCATTTTCATTTACTTGGTGCGCAATTACGCACAGCGGAGGTCGAGCGCGTGCCTCTGTTCGAGGTCTGGGGGACCGGTGCTTTCTGATTGGTGAGTTGCCGTTATTGCCTGATGTATACACAAATTCTAATCTTTAGTGGTCTAACCCTTACTTCCCCGCACTTCAGCGGGACCGAGCGGGACCGAGCTGCACCTCCCGCGGCAGTTTGGAGACTGCCAATCATCACAAGTACACAAATTCTGAGCGCTGTGTCCACCGGCGCAACTCCTCCTGCCTCCGCTGCTCTGGATTGACCCCACAGGCCAGAGTCGCTCCATCTCTGGACACTAGTAACCAACTATAGGCTAAAAAGCCCAATTGTACATTTTGTAAATTTTTAACTGTAAATATTGAGTTTGGGATTGCTTAGTTTTTTTGTGTTTTGTTCTGTGCGTGTGTGTGCGTGTGCATGTTTTTCCTTTTTGATTTTGCCAATTATAATGATTTTTCAAATGTTCCTAACCTAAAAATGCTTTAATCAAAATAAATGTTGTACTTTTGTAATGAGGTTTTGGTTTTTTCTCCGCCCCATCACTTTAAAAAGGGAAACGAACCTGTGTCTGCCTTGTGCAGGGTCCTAGGCCTACCCTAGGTGACGTTGTTGGCAATAGATACATTTTAACCAGTACTTTAAACTCTCGTCATGCCACACGTGGCGTTTGCTGGCAGGAATCATTTTTTTTGTTTTGTTTGTTTTTGTTTACTTTCCTATTTAATTCTTGTGGAAAAAAATAAATCCAGGACAGCGGTGGTGGTGTTGGGACCCAAGGACCATCCAGGACCTTTGGCAGTTTCTTGAGCTGACATGGAAGAAGTGCAGCAGTTAAAAGATCTTGTTTTACAGCTTCAGGCGGATAATGAGCAGCTCTGTCGGGATCGTGCTGGTTCCTTGGACCCTGGTGAGGGCACCTCTCAGTCCTCCGCTTCACATGCACAGTTCCCCACCACCGCTGTAGCGGAGCGGTTGTTGGTGGTACCAAGGGACCGCAAGTGCCTCATCTTTAATGGGAGGGCTGGCTTGGGGATCGCTGAAGGGGTCGAGGAGGTTGAGGCATGTATCCGTGCCCGACATTTGACTGCTGCCGATCGGGCTCTTTTCATCTTTGACCACTTGGAAGGAGAGGCTAAACAGGAGATCAAGTTTCGTCCCACTGGCAAACGTAGCGACCCAGGTAAAATCTTTTTAAAGGAGCTCTATGGTTGCCATCAGTCTTATATCACCACTCTTGGCAGTCTCAGCGAGGCACAGGTTGTCAGTCTGCCGGCCGGCATTACAGAGGATCGAACTACAACTACCTCTGTGAACTCTCAGAACGTTGGGCCCTCTATGCCTGAGAGAGTTGCATCACTGGAGCTATCGGCTCTGGTAGATCAGGACGCTGAAACACCCAGGGGTCTGTTGCGTGACTATGAATCAGTGTTTACAACTCATGAAACTGATTTGGGCTGCACTAACCATCTTTCACGCGATATCCCTTTGGTTGACGAGGTCGAGGTCGTTGACGAGGCCGTTAAGGCTCACATCAACCAGCTGCTTGAGGCTCAAGTACTTCGTGAGAGCTGCAGCCAGTATGCCTCACCAATCGTTTTGGTGCGGAAAAAGGATGGCAGTTTACGCCTCTGCGTAGACTAACGCCTGCTTAACAGCAAAACGCGGAAGGACGCTTTCCCTCTGCCTCGGATCGAGGAGACACTAGACTCGCTGTCTGGGGCTGTCTGGTTCTCAACACTCGACTTGGCCAGTGGCTACAATCAGGTCCCTGTGACCGAGGCAGATTGGCCCAAAACAGCCTTGTGTACCCCTTCGGCCTTTTCGAGTTTAACCGCATGCCTTTCGGGCACTTTCCAGCAGCTGATGCAGAGGATGTTTGGGGATCAGCAGGGTCAGTCCTTGCTGCTATACCTCGATGACATCATAGTCTTCTCATCCTCTGTCGAACAACATCTCCAGCGGCTGGAAGTGGTGCTCGGGCGGCTTAGGGCGGAGGGCCTATAGGTGCGGGTCGAGAAGTGCTCATTCTTCCAGCGTGAGTTGGGGTACTTGGGCCATGTAATCTCAGATCAGGGGGTGTCTACTGATCCCAAAAAGATCGAGGCAGTGTCCCAGTGGAAGCGTCCCCAGAATGCCTCAGAGCTGCGCTCATTCTTGGGCTTTGCTAGCTACTACCGCCGGTTCGTGGAGGGGTTTGCCAAGTTGGAGGGGCCTCTACACCGGCTGGTAGCTGAGCTGGCGGGCAGTAAATCAAAGAGTGGCTCGGGCAATGCGCTTGGGGCTGCTTGGATGCTGCAGTGCGAAGAAGCATTTGAGACCTTAAAAGCAAAGTTGGTGTCTGCGCCTGTCTTGGCGTATGCCGACTTTGCAAAGCCTTTTATTTTAGAGGTGGACGCTAGTTATAGTGGCCTGGGAGCTGTCCTCTCCCAAGAGACAACCCGTGGGGTGAGACCGGTGGCTTACGCTAGCCGTGGATTGCGGCCCACAGAGCGCAACATGGCAACTTATAGTTCCATGAAGCTTGAATTCTTGGTGCTCAAGTGGGCGATGACGGAGAAGTCTCGCGAATATTTGTTGGGTTACAGGTGCACAGTGTACACTGACAATAACCCGTATAGCCATCTCCAAACCGCAAAGTTGGGGGCGATGGAGCATAGATGGGCCGCTCAGCTTGCTACCTTTGACTTTGAAATAAGGTACCGTTCGGGTCGAAGAAGAAGACAAGAACAAGAACGCGGATGCTCTATCCAGGCAGCACCCGTCAGGCTCTGAGACCATGGCTCAATTGATGCCTGGTACCCAAACCCCCCTTGAGCTGCAGCATGGGCCGGTGTTGTACGATGAACTCACGGCCACCCAATCACTGGTCTCTGCTCTCCCAAGCCACTCGGCCGCCCACCTTAGGTCATTACTGGAGGAGGACCCCTGGTTAAGGGAGGTTCTTGGGTATTTGCGGCAGCAAACTAATCCCTCTCCTGCTGAGCGGCGTCTTCTTTCAAGGCCTGCCTTGGCCTTGCTGCGCCAACGTAAACGTCTGGTGGAACAATAGGGAGTTCTCTTTCGCAAGACGTACCGTTCAGATGGAGAGGAAATCTTGCAGCTTCTCCTGCCAGTTTCTTTAAGGGCTGAAACCTTGGGCAGTCTTCATCAACAACATGGCCATCAGGGCATGGAAAGGACTGCAGAATTGGTCCTTCAGAGGTGCCGTACCATCCGGCTGGCAATGGCCAATGTGAGCGATTTAATCGCACACTTCATAACCTTCTTCGCACATTACCATTGCCACAGAAGAGTAACTGGGCTGCTTGTCTACCTCAGGTGCTCTTCTGCTACAACACAACGCCTCATCAGGGTACTGGAGAGTCTCCATAATACCTGCTGTTTGGTCAAGAGCCAAGGCTTCCGATTGACTTCCTCCTGGGGAGAATTGATGAGCCAAGGCCAGCCGAGGTGCAAGGCTGGGTAGCAGAACACCAGGGGAGGCTGAGAGCTGCTTTCTGTTGTGCTTGTGAGAGGCTTCTTGTGGCTGCAAACCGCAGGAAGGAGCAGCATGATCTACATGTGCGGGACGCATCACTGGTGGTGGGTCAGCATGTCTATGTGAGGGACCATAGTGCCAGAGGGCGAAACAGAGGGCACCATCTGCTGGTGTACTGCTAGAACAACCACATTACACTTACAAATCTTTTTGACACACGCTAAGCGGCAGAGGTGTGTCAAAAAGAGATTTGTGTGTAAAACAGAGCCTGTGCGTAGCACTTAGGTTTTTGTCCGTTCTTCTCTTCGTACAACGTGGTTATTTACACACAGATTGTTCTGCTACAGATACAAATGTCAAATTACACACACACAAATCTGGGTACAGACGCACACAGTCCAAGTTACACTTGCGAATCTACGACGGCAGGACTGCGTCAAAAGATTCGTGTGTAAAAAAAAAACTTGTGTGTAAAACTTACTTTTTTTTTTTTACACACACACACACAAATCTTTTTACGCACACACAAATCTGGTTACGCACACACAAATCTGGTTACGCACGCACACATCTTTTTACGCACACACAAATCTGTTTACGCACACACAAATATTATTGAAACAATAATAGCTCCATACGCATCTAGCTAGGAGAATATAGACTCGTCTCTGATTGGCCGAGAGCGGACCAGGGCCCGCCTTCCCAGGGGTCAAGAACTGCATAGCATATAGCAGCCATTCCCAAACTCAGTAACACCGAGGCCCCCTTAAAAATCTGACGGGTCTGCGTGGCCCCCCAAAATAATAACCAAGAAGACAATATTAAGAATAGGCTCTTCTGGTTATTTTATTTTGGGGAAATAGCCTCTGCTACAAACATTGTAATACAAAAATGATTACAGTGGATTATTCAAGTCAAATATGTGGTGACAGTTTTTGGAGTAATTACATAAAACCAGCCGCAGCAAATACACGGACGTCAAAGGCCTTTTATCAATGCAGAGACGCCCTTCTGACGCCATGCTGAGCTTTGTGAGGGCCCCCTGCTGTCTGTCACACCCTTGTGTCTTTCGTATCTTGAATCGGTATGCCTGCTCCTATCCATATGTCCCTGCTGCCAGGAAGGAGCCGACCTGGATCACCAGCCTCTGTTCCTTTTTGGAGACAAAGGAGGGCGCGCTCGTCCCGCGCACGGAAGGAATCCTTTTGCCACACAAGACCAAAAAGAACCTAATCTGGTGAGTCTTGTCTTTTCATCTGCGTAACGAGCCCAGGGCAGCCCTTAAGTCGACACGGGGATTTGTTTATTTATGTATTTTTGGGGTATTTCATTCATTGCCACAGCATAGTCTGTGTGCGGGATTTTTTGGGGGGCTTTTTTGTTCTAGATTGAAGCTAGCGGCTGCGCGTTAGTATCGCACTGTAAGCGACCCTGGAATCTCTGAGTGTCTTCAGCCAGAACCGCTCCGTTTTCAAGAACGCGCGCTCGCTGGTTGAACCAGCGGGGGGGGGGAACGGAGCGCCCCAAAGTGGGTAAGAGCAGGGAGAGACTAAGCGGGTTAGGCCCATTGTTCGTACGAGAAAATGGGTAAAATCAATCTACAGATGCAAGCTATGAAGTGCTTGCCTATGGTGCAGGTCATCTGCGTGATAATTTAGAAGAAGGGAAGAAAAAAAAAATATACTTGGTTTTAAGAATATCACGGCAAAAGAGGTTAGAGAAAGAAATATGTAAAAACAATAGCTCCTCCGCCTTTCACCAAAGCGGAGAACACACAGGCGCACACACACGCCCTCTCTCACCTACTAACCCTTTCACACTAGGAGCAGAACTCCATGCTAAGTACGCGCCCAAACAAGGCGTTGGGTTTTTAAAAAATGAAGCAGACTACTGTTGTCTCTTTTCCCTCTCCCTTATCCAGGTCTGTCGGCGCCTTTCCTCC
The DNA here is from genome assembly GCA_964034765.1 of Knipowitschia caucasica. Lineage (NCBI taxonomy): Eukaryota > Metazoa > Chordata > Actinopteri > Gobiiformes > Gobiidae > Knipowitschia > Knipowitschia caucasica. The sequence continues at coordinate 9,003,456 of OZ035825.1, forward strand.
GCGCTCTGTCCTCTGCCTCAAAGCACCAGCCCCACGCCCCAACCACAGGCGGCGCCCGCACCAGCTGAGACCCCGCGAGAAGTGGGCCCAAACCGCAGAAGAAGAAGAGGCGGAAACAGACACACGCTCAGGAAACCACAGAAGAAGTGGGGGAAGCAAATATGTGAGACACCGACAACTGCTCTGGAGCACAGAGAGAAACTGCTCCAAATCCCGTGACTGTTCTCCACGGAGGGGGCAGCGTGATATACCAAACGCACCCGCGGAAACCCGCTTGAAAGTTGTTCCCGCACCGCAAACAGAAGAAGCCATTGTGACCGGCACGTTTGGGTCATTCACCAACCCTCATGGACCACATGCTAACGCTTTGGGCTACCTGGGCCTCCTGCGGACTTTGAAAAACTTCCACAGCCCGGCGGAAAGACTGTGTGCTCGACATGGGTCGAAGGACTGTTACCGGAGGAGGCGTTAAAGGCAGAGGAACGCTCAAGCTAACACGGGGCCAGAGGACGGCAGAGGCGGGCACGGAGGAAACACGAGCGACTGACCAAACCTGGGTTCACATTCGTCACCAAAGCGACCGCTCATGTAAGTTGAACAACAACAAATTGCAATTGGCACTTTTTAGAGATAATTCATGCCCGTAATATACGCTAACAACCTGTGGTGTACAAGTTAAAATTCTGGATGACTCCGGGGCAACAAATTCTGTGCTAAAAGTGACAGCCTTTCTGTCTCCCCTAAAATGAGCGGCCGCTTCATATTCTAATTAGCAGCGTCGGAGAGACGACTGAAGAGCAATTTACGTCACCGCTAACGTGTTTTGAGTCTCAGGGCAACCAGCTTAAACATTCTTTTCTATATTCCCCATTGTCCCCGGTTAATCTACTAGGCCGAGACCTTATGTGCAAACTCAATTAAAAATAGATAAATAAAAGGAGGCACCGGTCCCAAAAGTTAACTACCACTGGAAATTGACACCAAACCCTGAGATTGCTAAGTTATTAGCCACAACAAGTGAATAGTGACGCCCGCACAAAACTTGGAGGTCAACCACGCGAACGACCTAAGCTGCTCTCTCCGGTCGTTCCCAGACAATAACTTGGAGTTTGAAAATTCATGCAGTGTAGGGAAGATAGGCTAACGGAGTACGTTTATTGAGATAGGCACCACTATCTGTGCGACTTAATGAGTAACAGAAACATTTTTATCGTGAAACAAAGGTGAAGTATTAAAGTTTGAGACTAATTTACATTTTTAATGAATCCGACCTGGCTTTATTGAAAAAGAAAAAAATAAGGAAAGTAAACATTTTTTTAGGTGACAAGAGCTCATTAGAGATATAGGGGACACAATCTGTGATAAGCCCGAAGTATAGACCACGTGGTAAACACTAAAGTTGGAAATGCATCCTTTTAGGAAAACTCTTTTAAAGCTCTGCAGGCTCTGAAAGTTGCAACAATAAGAAATAGCTCATGAGACAATTGGAATTGGACATGGAAAAATATAACAAAGTTAAAAGTACAGGCCTTCTGTGTGTGTTACATGTTTGTGTGTTATATGTTTTGTGTATGTTATATGTTTGTGTGTCATGTCAAAGTACACTACGCTGACCTTAACAAACTCTGGACCAATACTAACGTGGGGAATCGGCCTGTGATGTGACTGTGATGTGACTGTGATGTGACTGTGATGTGACTGTGATGTGAAATGAGGAGTGAAATGAGGAATGCTGAACGGAATCATGGAATAACAAATGTGTCTGTAATGTTTTAATGTGATCATGGAATAATTCTTTTTTGTCAACAGCATACGGTGTAAGTACTAGAGATTCAAAGATAACGACCTTTATTGAACAGGTGTAAAAGTGAGAGTACTCTGGGATGAGTACTCTGAGAAAAGTACTCTGCGGAAAGTACTCTGAGATGAAATACCTCGCTGAAGATATTGGGAGTTCCTCCCTCTGCTGTTTGCCCTGACAGTGATTCGGTCCAACCGCAGTGAGCGGTCATTGGGCGGAGGACAACTTTGGTTCGTAAACTCACATTTAGGGGAGTATAAAATTAGTAACATACATTTTGTTGTTCTGTATCTGGCTACAGCCTCCGCCCTGATGCCACACACCGTCTGTCAATGCAGTTATGTTTTGCCCAATTGGGAAAAAGATTGACAAGCGAAAGTGGGCATTTTTTGTGTTTTTTTTGTGTTCTGATATTTCTTTTTCAGATGAGAGATAAACTACCCCTGCTCCAGGGATGACAGTAGTATGGATCAGGAGGAAATGAGCCTCCACTTTGGCACAAAAGCCCACAATATGAATTGAGGACGATCCGGGAGAAAAGCAACTGGAGATGAACGGAACAGTCGGTACTTTTGCAGCCTCACTGAGGGCCACTGAGACCCACTGCTTACTTCTCAGCAAAACTCGATCCCGTGGCAGCAGGGTTGCCTCGCTGCCTGCGGGCTGTGGCTGCCGCTGAGAAAGCGGCCCTAGCATCACGTGACCTTGTGGGATACACTGAACTAACTTTGCTTGTGCCCCATGCTGTTTCCCTGATCCTGTTAGAGCAGAGGGCCTCTCGCCTTTCTGCGGCTCGTTGGCTGGGGTACAACACGGTGCTCTTTGAACTACGGTGAAGGGATGCACACAGCTGAACCCCCCCTCGCTGCTGCCCACGCCAGAGGAAGGGGAGGCACACTGCTGTATCGCCACAATAGAACAGATATGCACTCCCAGGCCAGACTTGAAAGAGGTGCCTCTGACTAATCCTGACTTGATTTTTTTATATACAGACGGAGCCGCGTCACGTGACAACACTGGGAAGAACCGAGTCGGCTATGCTGTGTGTTCTGATTTTGATACTATAGACTCTGGTAGTTTGCCCCACTACCATTCAGCACAAACCGCTGAACTGGTCGCGCCCACCGGGGCTGGCAGCGGGCAAAACGGTTAACATATTCTGTGATACGCGTTATGGTTTCTCTGTGGTGCACGACTGGGAAGCACTGTGGAAACACCGCAATTTTATGAAATCTGATGGTAAACCAATTCTTAATTCCACACAGGTTGAACGTCTACTGAGAGCTGTAATGTTGCCCTTAGAGATCGCTGTATGCAAATGCCAGGCCCACACTAATGCCACTGATCCCATCTCTGCAGGGAATCGGCGCGCGGACAAGGCAGCGGCATACGCACCTCTACACACACACACACACTACCTCACTCAAGACGTTGATATTTTCTACTCCAGCAGAGACGCTGCTGTGGGAGGGGAATGGGGCTCAACGACGGCATGGTGTGTGTGGCTGGGACCAGACAGCAAACCGTGCCTACCACGGCATTTCTTCAGACAGTTTGCAATTTTAGCACATGGTCGAGACCATGCCTCAAAAGGAGGGATGATGTGTGATTTAATCACACAAAATTGGTATACAAAGGGGTTTACGGCATTTGCACAGAGATTCAGCCAAACATGCGCTATATGCCCCGCGCACAACCCAGGTAAGTCCCAAAAGTATCCAACAGGCTGCTCATCCTCCGCCCCTGCGCCCATTTCAACATGTCCAAAGGGACTTTGTTGAACTCACACCATGCCAAGGTAAGTAATACTGTCTGGGTCTGGCGGATCTCTGGTCCAAATGGACTGAAGTATTTGCAGGCATACACGCCACGAGCAACGCGGTGGTGAGTCACTTTGTAGCAAAAGTCATTGAGGAAGTGGGTGAATTTCTGGGCATTGATATACGTAAACACTGCAGTTACGCCCCCTGGAGCCGAGGCGCGTGCGAGCGAGAGAATGGCACTCAAAGCTCTGCCGCTAGCCCTCATGTACATGCGCATGAGAGTCCCATTCGAAATCCTCTGTGCCAGACCACCCAACTTGGGCGCGGGACCCCCGAACAGAGATCTGCCAAGCACCTCTTTGTGTGATGACGACATGCTGTCCTATTGTAAGGAAATTAATGCACTTTTGTCCTCTATTTCTGCCCAGGTCAGGAGCGCCCTGCCACAGGCTGCGCAGGCGGCTCTGCACAGGATCAAGCCAGGCGACTGAGTCCTGGTGAAGGAAACGAGAAGACAACATTGGCGGTCCAAGCGCTGGCTCGGCCCATTCCTCGCCCTCCTGGTGACGGACACTGCCGTTAAGGTCGCGGAGAGGACAACTTGGATCCACGCCAACCACTGTCGTGCGGTGCTGCCACTGAGGGCCATAGACGAGGACACCGAGGGCGCGGACGGACCAGGCCCATCCGCGGCTCCCTACGCTGAAGAAGTCGGCCGGCGTGCGGCCACCGTCGGTGAAGCAGGCCAACAACAACACCCAGAGAATCCCAGCGTTCCCGAGGCGACCCCCCTTCTGCCCAACTCCCCAGCCCCCGGATCCCAAGGCTTGGGAGCCATGAAGGCCCTGAGCGCTCTGCTCAGCTGCAGCAAGTATGCAGAGCTGCTGCCCATTCCAAAGATTTCTCCAGAGCTTGCTCCCTCTGGCCATAATGCAGATTTGAGCTCTGCTGGAGTGCCCCCTGGTGTCTCGTCTCCCGTGTGTCCGGAGGAGGTGGAGATGAGGGCTGCTCTACAGTTCCTGATGAGGCACATGGTGAAGCGTGCTGTCATGAGGTCTCCCATCAAACGAGCTTTGGGCCTGGCCGATCTGGAGCGTGCTCAAGCCATGGTCTCCACACCCCAAACCCCGAGCACTCTGCCCAACCGAGTGCTGAGGCCAAGGCTTCAACGCAATTAGAGTCTTGCCGCTCCAAGACCAAACATCGCCATGACCACTAACGCTCCACACACGCTCATAGGGAGCGGTGCCACTGACTGCGAGACGGCACTGCTCGTGAGTATTCCCGCGGAAAAGACTACCGAACGTAGCCCGGCTAAGACCGGCATGGGCCCTTGGACTGTTATGCTGGCCACACTGACACTACTTTCCGTGCTGACCGTGTTTATTATGTTAATATTGTCTTCTCTTATCGCTGTCCGGATCCATTGTGTTATTATAATGTGCTCTTTCTTTTATTGACAAGCATGTTTCTTTTCTTGTCCACTTTGGACAGCAATAATTTAAGTGTTTCAAGCTTGAAGGTGGTGTGATTACGATGCCTCTGGTATTTAACTGATTAATGCAAAAATGGTTTTGAATTATCAAAAGAGGGGAGTGTGGTGACAGTTTTTGGAGTAATTACATAAAACCAGCCGCAGCAAATACACGGACGTCAAAGGCCTTTTATCAATGCAGAGACGCCCTTCTGACGCCATGCTGAGCTTTGTGAGGGCCCCCTGCTGTCTGTCACACCCTTGTGTCTTTCGTATCTTGAATCGGTATGCCTGCTCCTATCCATATGTCCCTGCTGCCAGGAAGGAGCCGGGCCCCCCCGACACCTACAGACAATGGCTATCACTCTTGCCCCCTTTCACCTCTTGCATATGTATCGGTCTGTATGTGTGCACTCTCTACATCCTGCAGTCTGTTTGCATCCCTATGCGCCTCCTGCACCGGTGGCCCCCCTCCCATCTGTTGTGGGCGGGACTGGCTTTCGTGTGTGTCTTGTATACAGGAAGCTCAGGGCTCTGGCCCCCAGAGCTAGTACATGCTGCCTTGTGTATGTGCTGACTCTCCGTACGTATGTTAACAATAAACTTACGCTTTTGATCAGACAAAGACCTTTGAGTTTTCTCCTTCATTGGGTAGAAACTTCCTTAACAATAATGAACACAAATATTTTAATATTACAAACAAAACATTATAAATTTAACATTAAATAATTATATATATATATATTCTTTTTTATGACCTCCCGCGGCCCCCCTGCAGTACCCTCGCGGCCCACCAGGGGGCCGCGGACCCCACTTTGGGAGACACTGGCATATAGAATTAAGTTGCACTCAAACCATGTGGCAATGCAATATGCAATATGCAATCCAGAGGGAGGTGCTGTTTCACAACACATTAAATGACACTTAACATACTCAAATGTGGAATACAAGTCAAAATAGGATATAACATGCAATTTTGCCAAATACAACTTTAAATTAAATGCCATGTTAAGAATGAATATAACAATGAATAAAGAGGCCAAATTACCATGGCAATATGCTATTCATTTCAAAATCTTGTAATTTGAAATATATAAAGACATTGTATCGACACTTTACATATGGAATTGCCATTAGAACTTTTGGAATAGAACATTAAATGTCAAAATTGGATATAACATTACACTTTGACAAATACAAAATAAATACTAAAATAACATAATGCATAGCCATTTGACAAATGAATAGACAATTGAATTAATGTGCCAATAGTCTTCCATAGTTGGCAATAGATACATTTTGTAATTTAAACTCTCGTCATGCCACATACAGAATAAAAACAATCAGCCTGCATCACTTGTGTAGGTTTGGTTTCAAACTTGGTGGGGACATTCACTGAGGATCAGTGAGGGGCTGGTGCTCTGTGTACTGGGTGAAGATCTGACTGCCACACCCCTGTCCCAGCAATGGATTAAGGGGAAGAAGATGGATGGATGGATCAATAATATATCTAATTAGTATAGCTATTGTTCACTTGTCTCGTGCGTGTGCTCCTATTTCCTATTGTCCTATAACTTGTGATGCAACACTTACATTTCCCCACTGTGGGAAAATAAAGGATCTCTTAATCTTTATCTTACAAATAAACAATTAGTAGGTACCATTTCAATAAAAATGAATAAACATTGCATTTATATCACAAATAAACACTCAACTCGGTACATCTGGGATGGTTCACAGTCGGTTATGGTACTGGCTGCTGTGCGCGCTACACCAGTTTCACAGTGTGGGGAAGCTTGCCCAAGTGTCAAAATGAGACGGCAGAAGTCATAATAAAAAGTTATAAATCAAATATTTATTTTGGACAAAGCAATAAACAGTCCTGTCCCTTGGGTGTGTCTTCCCTGATGAGGTTCACCTATGAGCTTTCAACATGAGGTTCTGCCCATAGGGTACAAAATGGCTGACAAGGACACACCCTCTATTGCAGGTATGAAACACATTTATCAAAACTGGCATTAAAAGGGACAAATTAACCTGCTTTGTCACGCTCAGACAGACGTGAATGAGACGAGGCACATGCACAAACCTCTTCACTCCTAAACTGTGACTACCACTATCACTGGGCTTATATTTGTGAGATCAGTGAATACCAAAGGGCTGTGTGCTCGTTGTTTCGAAACTTCTTCCCAAGAAGTGCGACACAAGCTCTGGAGGGTTCACAAACAAAGCATTGCTTCTCTCCATCCATCCATCCATTTTCTTCCACTTTATCCGTTGACGGGTCGCGGGGGCAGCAGTCTAAGCAGAGACGCCCAGACTTCCCTATCCACACACACCTCCTCCAGCTCGTCCGGGGGGACCCCAAGGCGTTCCCAGGCCAGCTGAGAGACATAGTCTCTCCAGCGTGTCCTGGGTCTTCCCCGGGGCCTCCTCCCGGTGGGACGTGCCCGGAACACCTCCCCAGGAAGGCGTCCAGCAGGTATCCTGAACAGATGCCCGAGCCACCTCAACTGGTTCCTCTCGACGTGGAGAAGCAGCGGCTCTACTCCGAGCTCCTCCCGTGTGACCGAGCTCCTCACCCTATCTCTAAGGGAGCGCCCAGCCACTCTGCGGAGGAAGCTCATTTCGACCGCTTGTATCCGCGATCTCGTTCTTTCGGTCATTACCCACAGCTCATGACCATAGGTGAGGGAGGGAACGAAGATTGACCGGTAAATTGAGAGCTTTGCCTTTCGGCTCAGCTCCCTCTTTACCACAACGGTCCGATACAGCGACCGCATCACTGCGCACGCTGCACCGATCCGCCTGTCAATCTCACGCTCCATCCTCCCCTCACTCGTGAACAAGGCCCCAAGATACTTGACCCCCTCCACTTGAGGAAGGACCTCTCCACCCACCTGAAGAGGGCAAGGCACCTTTTTCCGGTCGAGCACCATGGCCTCGGATTTGGAGGTGCTGATTCTCATCCCAGCCGGCAGCAGGACGACATCATCCGCAAAAAGTAGAGATGAAATCCTGTGGTTCCCGAACCGGACCCCCTCCGGCCCCTGGCTGCGCCTAGAGATTCTGTCCATAAATACAGTGAACAGAACCGGTGACAAAGGGCAGCCTTGGCGGAGGCCAACATGCACCGGGAACAGGTCTGACTTACTGCCGGCAATGCGAACACAGCTCTGACTCCGGTCATACAGGGACCGGACGGCCATCAGCAGAGGACCCCGTACTCCCGGAGGACCCCCCAAAGGACACCCCGGGGAACACGGTCGAACGCCTTCTCCAAATCCACAAAGCACATGTGGACAGGTTGGGCGAACTCCCATGAACCCTCGAGTATCCGATGGAGAGTATAGAGCTGGTCCAGTGTTCCGCGACCGGGACGAAAACCACACTGCTCCTCCTGGATCCGAGATTCGACCATCGGACGTAGCCTCCTCTCCAGTACCTTGGAGTAGACCTTACCGGGGAGGCTGAGGAGTGTGATCCCACAATAATTGGAACACACCCTCCGGCCCCCCTTCTTGTAGAGAGGGACCACCACCCCGGTCTGCCACTCCATTGGCACCGCCCCCGATCGCCACGCGATGTTGCAGAGACGTGTCAGCCAAGACAGTCCTACAACATCCAGCATTGCTTCTCTGATATAAATAAATGGAGATACATGCCTGTTGGTATGGATTTTCCCCATTATCTGATGTCCATGTCCCCCCTCCATGGGGGCTGGCTTGCTCCTGGCTGACCCCCCTGACCAATCCAGTGGAAACTGGGACCTGGGTAACCTCACAGCTAGTATATAGAGAACTGGGATGGACTGGTTTGGGCTCTTGGTCGGTGTCAACTCTCTAAGCAACATGTAGCAGCCTAATGCTGAGGCCCAGAGCCTCCAGGGTTCTCTCTCTCTCTCCAACCATCTCTCCTTGGGGTATGATATTTTCTGTTATGTCTGTATGTATTTTGTCATAGTTCAGTGTCATTAAATGTCCTCTTTTATAGCTATTGGTTTGGGCCTAGTATGTACAGCAACGATTACATTTTCTTGATAACAGAATGGCGTCCCCCCCACACAAGTTCTTGTGTGGGGGGGAAAGTTTAATAGTTGTTTTACGGTTGGCTTTAGGCGTACTTCTGTGGATGCTGAACATCTACCAGATGTGTATTTGGCTGTGCTGTATCTGCGCTTCACCTGAAGACTGGAGGTGAAGCCACCTGTACCGTTACGAGAGTGTACGGGCAGTTTAAAAGCACTGGTATACGCTGAGGTGCGGATCAGTATAAATGTTAGAGTTAAAAGCTACGAAAGGAGTGGCGCATAGAGGCCTCTATGTTATAAGGGATCAGACAGCCGGAGGAGTTAGGGTGGATGAAAAAGAGGATATTTGATTAGAACACTTTGAACATGATTTGTATTTTTTGTTTAGTTTTTTTTATTTTGAGTTGTGTTTTAACCTGACAATAGACAGGACGATGTAGAGGGCCCATGTGGAGGAGAAGCCATTTGTCTCATTCAGATGCCTGCATTTAAAGACCTTATGCCGTGTTTTTTTTTTTTTTAATTGTGGATATCAAAATTGCATGACAATGTCAATCTGAAAGAGATTCCGGCAAAAAAATCCTATATTTTATAAAAAGAACGTGTTTTTCATGAATTTAAGTTGTCTATGCTCTAACCTGTGTGTGACGTCATAGCGGGTTACGCCCATGCATTGGACATAAATTGCCGTTTTGAGAGTGAAAAAGTGTCTGAGGTGGGATCTGAAGCCCAGTATCTGGATTGGCAGTCCATTGACACAACCACTGGACTATCTCAGTGCCGACAAAACTGGCAATCTAGTATTTATGTCATACTCACTGTACACGGCCTTGTCATCTTGAATATCCGCGAAAAAAGAACGAATACCAAATTGTAAACAACTTAGTAAGTAAGTAAGTAATCTTTATTTATATACCGCCTTTCACAGACCAGAGTCACAAAGCGGTTTACAATTGTTATTATTTTTGGGCATTGGTCCACTCACTCCACACAGAGATGGGAGCGGGGTCGCCAGTACAGGAGGCGCATGCCAGACCATGTGGTACCTGTACTGGCATGCGCCAGTACAGGTACCACATGTTTTTAGTGGTAGGGGAAACCGGAGTACCCGGAGGAAACCTACTCAGACACGGGGAGAACATGCAAACTCCACTCAGAAAGGCCCTGGTCCGGCCAGGATTCGAACCCAGGACCTTCTTGCTGAGAGGCGAGAGTGCTATCCACTCAGCCACCGTGCCGCCCGGCACTGCAAACTTACAGCGTTGAAACGTACCCACTCTGACGTCACCAAGGGCTGTGAAGTTTTTTCGTCTCTAAGGGCGTTGCTATGGGGTTATTTTGATTATTTAGGACGCACATAGGTACATTAAGTGAGAGTTTATAGAGTAGTGGAACACATAGAATAGACAACAAGTCGAATCCACATTTACCTAGGAGCTTATTCATTCAAAGTTTAGGCCATGAATCAACCAACACTTCAAATGTCAATATATTTACACTACACCGTATTAGGTCACACTTCAGCTATAATAGGATCCTGTTCAAACTTAGCAAAATTCTTGAGTTCAGGGGAAAATGGACAGTAGGGGAATTAGATGCGTTATCAGTAGGTAAGTTGATCAGAAATATTTTCGAGGGATAATATCTCAGTTTTCCACATGAAGGAAAGGTGAAATTGATGAGTAGAATACCACAATCTGGCTACAATAAACATGTTTTGTTAAGAGAGACCGAGATAAATAAAGAGAGAGAAAAAGCAATAAAAATACAATATAAAATCAATTTTAAAAAAAAATATTGGAAAGAATGTAACTGTGACAAAGGGGACGCCCTATTGTATTATTTTAATAATTTGTTTGGTTTTTGTGAACGTTTGATTTTAGGGATTGAGAGACGCGAGTGGTGTGAGAAAAAGCACAGACACAGATGGAGAGGAGAAAACAGAAGATGGATCACATTTTTGATTACATTTTTTATTAAAGACTGTACATTTTATGACCAAACAAGATCAATGTTTGGTCATAAAAGAAGTCAAAGAAGAACAACAAAAACAAGAAGAAACAGCTGCAACACCTTTGGAAGAGATAAATACATGTACAACGTGAACTAATACTTGGTTTGGATACTAGGTCCAAAGGGGAAAGATGGCAAAATCACAATAACAAACACAATAACACAATTATTTTACAGGTTTAATGAAAACATTATTTTACACGATCTCAAACAAGTAAGGAGCAGGTAAACAAGGAAAAGAGACAAAAGAGACCTATAAGGAAACGGCATAATCTTGGTAAGAATTCTTTTGCATATTTTATATGGGTTTAATGGTACTTTAATGTCCCGACACGGTCAGATGAGCCGAAGTTAACTTGAAGGTTTCTTCCTAAATTAGAATTAATTATAGAGAGATAATCTAATAAAAAAGATTCTAATACAAATAACAGAAAATATAATAAATAAACATAAGGGTGAAATCACTTAGTGATAAATGCAAAGTCTACCATGGTTTGAAAATAAGTCAACAATTTCAAGGACACAAACCCGGGGGTTTAGGACGTGTGTACATTTAAAGGAACCTTGTGTGTTTTGTGTTTTAGAAAAACTATGGATTGATAAATACAAAAATTAACAATGGGAGAATACAGGTAGCATGGTGCATGGGCTGGCTTGCTCCTGGCTGACCCCCCTGACCAATCCAGTGGAACCTTGGACCTGGGTAACCTCACAGCTAGTATATAGAGAGCTGGGATGGACTAGTTTGGGCTCTTGGTCGGTGTCGACTCTCTAAGCAACATGTAGCAGCCTAATGCTGAGGCCCAGAGCCTCCAGGGTTCTCTCTCTCTCTCCAACCATCTGTCCTTGGGGTATGATATTTTCTGTTATGTCTGTATGTATTTTGTTATAATTCAGTGTCATTAAATGTCCTCTTTTATAGCTATTGGTTTGGGCCTAGTATGTACAGCAAAGATTACATTTTCTTGATAACAATGCCTGATGTGCGTGCACACGACCAACAATATATCTGGGCATCGTCTGGTCCTCCCGGTCCTTTCCAGTTATTATTATATAGTGCCTTGCGAAAGTATTCGGCCCCCTTGAACTTTTCAACATTTCGCCACATTTCAGGCTTCAAACATAAAGATATACAATTTTATTTTTTTGTCATGAATCAACAACAAGTGGGACACAATCGTGAAGTGGAACGAAATTTATTGGATAATTTAAACTTTTTTAACAAATAAAAAACTGAAAAGTGGGGCGTGCAGTATTATTCGGCCCCTTTACTTTCAGTGCAGCAAACTCACTCCAGAAGTTCAGTGAGGATCTTTGAATGATCCAATGTTGTCCTAAATGACTGATGATGGTAAATAGAATGTACCTGTGTGTAATCACGTCTCCGTATAAATGCACCTGCTCTTTGATAGTCTCAGGGTTCTGTTTAAAGCACAGAGAGAACCATGAAGACAAAGGAACACACCAGGCAGGTCCGAGATACTGTTGTGGAGAAGTTTAAAGCCGCATTTGGATACAAAAAGATTTCCCAAGCTTTAAACATGTCAAGGAGCACTGTGCAAGCAATAATATTGAAATGGAAGGAGTATCAGACCACTGCAAATCTACCGAGACCCAGCCATCCCTCCAAACTTTCATCTCAAACAAGGAGAAGACTGATCAGAGATGGCCAAAAAGTTTGATTTTGGTTGCATCTGACCAGAGCACCTTCTTCCACATGTTTGGTGTGTCTCCCAGGTGGCTTGTGGCAAACTTTAAAAGAGACTTTTTATGTATATCTTTGAGAAATGGCTTTCTTCTTGCCACTCTTCCATAAAGGCCAGATTTGTGCAGTGCACGACTGATTGTTGTCCTATGGACAGACTCTCCCACCTCAGCTGTAGTTATCTGCAGTTCATCCAGAGTGATCATGGGCCTCTTGGCTGCATCTCTGATCAGTCTTTTCCTTGTTTGAGATGAAAGTTTGGAAGGACGGCCGGGTCTTGGTAGATTTGCAGTGGTCTGATACTCCTTCCATTTCAATATAATTGCTTGCACATTGCTCCTTGAGATGTTTAAAGCTTGGGAAATCTTTTTGTATCCAAATCCGGCTTTAAACTTCTCCAACAGTATCTCGGACCTGCCTGGTGTGTTCCTTTGTCTTCATGGTTCTCTCTGCGCTTTAAACAGAACCCTGAGACTATCAAAGAGCAGGTGCATTTATACGGAGACTTGATTACACACAGGTGCATTCTATTTATCATCATCAGTCATTTAGGACAACATTGGATCATTCAAAGATCCTCACTGAACTTCTGGAGTGAGTTTGCTGCACTGAAAGTAAAGGGGCTGAATAATATTACACGCCCCACTTTTCAGTTTTTTATTTGTCAAAGTGTTAAGTTTGAATTATCCAATAAATTTCGTTCCACTTCACAATTGTGTCCCACTTGTTGTTGATTCATGACCAAAAATTTAATTTTCATATCTTTATGTTTGAAGCCTGAAATCTAAAGCTAATGCTTTGCTGACAGTTTTTTTCAAACAAAGATCACATGCTGCAGTAAACAATAATAAATAATAATCTGCTAAAAATTCAATAATTTGAATATTTGTTGCATTGTCATTCATCACTCGCTCCTCACTCACTCACACCCCCCAATGTTAGTGTTGTCCAGAGTTTGTTGCGTAGTTTTTAACTAGTGCTGTCCAAAATATCGCGTTATTAACGCGTTAACGCAAATCAATATTAACGGCGTCATTTTTTTTATCGCGCAATTAAAAAAAAAAAGAAAAAAAAAAGATTTTTTTGTTTTGTTTTACTTTTTATTGCAGACAAACACATATACAGAAAAAAAAATAGAAACAAAGAAAAGTACTAGTTCAGATACATTGTAGACAGAGATTACAAACAATATGTAGTTGGAGATACATGGGGCCAAAGAAGAAACCCAGATGGGCACATAGGAGGGGGGGGACATGAAGTGGGAGATGGGGGGGGGGGGGGTTGATAAAAAAGGCAATACAAGCAAACAGTATACAATCATAGATATACCGAAAGTAAACAGAGAAACAGCATAGAGTATTTACATGAACAAATTTATAAAATATTTAAAAAAGCAATTGCACACAGCACGCCTATTCACTTTTTAGTACTATTAAAATGATAATTCAAGGGACATAAAGAATAGATACAAATCTGTGACCAATTTGTGATTAATCGCGAGTTAACTATGAATTTCATGCGATTAATCGCGATTAAATATTTTAATTATTGGACAGCACTATTTTTAACATTACAGGCAAAACATCAGTCATAAAACATACAGTAGCCAGTGTGTTCTTGAACTACAGAATGGATCAGTTTTCAGGTTGATAAACCATTTCTAAAAAAGTGGTTTTCACAATCAAGCTCCTCCACTGGCTCCATTCGCTGACAACAGAAATGTGTCGTTGAAATTGAATACACCATTCATTAATTCTTGATAAGATAAACACAAAAGTCTTATCAAAAACAAATAGAGCCACTGGTCCATATGGGGCACAGGACCAATGTCCATAAATCCATAAATGTCCTTGAACGTCCTTAATCATCACCATTGTTTTTAGACCCTCCTGTATTGGCAAGGAACAACTCTCAACTCAACAAAAATCCAGTAAGAAAAAATTTGAAACCTCTGGGAGGCCCTCATTGAGAGAGGGTTCTGCTCCCACGAATGTACGGGCTGTAGATCCAGGACTCAGAATGTAGACTCATGTTTGTACTGTAGCTCCAAGTCTTCCATGAAAATAAAACTAAGATATTCAAAAGTTAAAATAAATAATATTTAATTATCTTTACAATTATATACTGATACAAAACTTTCTGAGCTCCTATTTCCCTAACTATCCTATGAGCTGAGCCAAATTAACTGTCCCACCAGGCCTGAAAAATGATAGAGGACTCCCAGATACTCTGCTAAGTCTTCTCTCTGTCCCTGGCTCAGACAAACTAACAATGTTTATCAAAATGTGTAGAAGAAGAGGACATGCCACCAAAGATATTTTTCCTCCATATATGGTAAAACCGGAGAGCCTGGTCTGATCTTCTGTTGTCCGTTGAGATGAGGGAGACTCCCTCTATTTATTTATTTATTTATTTATTTAGATCCCCATTAGCTACTGAAATAAAACAGTAGCTATTCTTCCTGGGGTCTTAAAAAATTTCTTAACAGATATTACATCAAAGCTGTGCAACAATGAAGACAAACACAGAAGTGCACACGAACACATATACAAGGAACATGACAATACAATATAACGTATACAGACAACATATACACATACATATACACGCATATAAACACACATAAACATATATACACACACATATAACATAACATAACATAAAACAGTACAAGCTCTTCTATACAAAATATTGCCACCCTCTGGGTATTAAAAGAAAAAAAAATAAATAAAATAAAAGTTACTATAGCTCATTATAAAGTACATATTAATGGCATAACTATTACAGTTACTCCAAAGTAAATAAATACAGTCTAAGTCTTTTGGAAAAACTGATATTGTGAATCTCTAAAACCAAGAATTGCGGGAGCGAGTTCCATGCCACCATTGCCCTATAGCACGATGTCCTCTGAAGTTGATTTGTTCGACAGGCAGGTAACAAAAAACGGCCTTCGCTTGATTGGCGAGTGAAATGATAATGAATGTTACTAAAAAAAGTCAATTTATTATAAATTATTTCAGGTGCTTTTAAAGTAATTGTATTTTTTAGGAATTTAATAAGAGAATAAGTGATTCTGCTTCTTACATGCAGCCATGTTAACTGGTTGTGCATGTCCCTAATACTTGTTCTAAAAGAAAAGTTTAGGACAAGCCGAGCTGCTTTATTTTGTGCAATCTGTAATCTATTTATATTATTCTCTGTAGATGTTGCCCAAATGATGGAACAATAGTCCAGATGACACAACACTATTGATTCCACCAAAGTTTTCCGTATTCGAGTTGGTATGCATTTTCTGCAGTGCCGAACCGCGGCCATACTCCTGCCCATTTTATTCAATATTTGTTTTATCTGAGCATTCCAAGTCAGCCTGCTGTCCACAGTTACGCCGAGCAACTTGGCCTCAGCCACTTGTTCAATGATCGAACCACCAACAACCAAGTTCAGCACAGGGGAATCTTTTAAAAGATGATTAGATCCCAACAACATACATTTGCTCTTCGAAACATTAATAATCAACTTATTTTCTTTGATCCAATTTTCTATTAATTTTAGTTCATCATTTAATATAGTATTAAGTCTAGTAGAGTCATAATCTGACACATAAATAGTTGAGCCATCTGCATATAGGGCAATACTGGCACACTCTAAAATGAAGGACAAATCATTTGTAAAAATAGAAAATAACAGTGGCCCAAGGCAACTCCCTTGAGGCACCCCACAATGCAGAAATTTTGTCTCAGAATAACTACCATTAAATAGTACATTGAACTCCCTATTTGTAAGATAGCTACAGATCCATTGGATTGCACACTTTTCAAAACCATAACAACTTAACTTTTCCAATAATAAGTCATGATCAATTAAATCAAATGCTGCACTCAGATCTAGCAGTACAGTCCCAACTAATTTTCTATCATCAATGTCTTGCAACCAATCATCCGTCATCTGAACTAAGGCTGTCGTTGTGGAGTGCCCTTTCTTATAAGCATGTTGATAGGGTGAATTCAACCCATTATTAGAGAAATACAAATTAATTTGATCATACACTATTTTCTCCGTAATCTTACTCAAAATTGGTAGAATACTTATAGGTCTGCTATTATTCCCAGAAAAAGGCTCCTTATTGTTTTTGGGAAGAGGCACAATTTTAGCTTTTTTCCAGTTAGCAGGAAAAACACATTTTTCTAAACTTAGATTAATAATATAGCATATAGGCATATTAATTACATCAGCAACCATCTTTAATAACTTGACATCAAGTTCATCAGAACCTGCAGGTTTATCTTTCATTGACTTTAATATGTTTTCTACCGTCTTCAGACTTACTCGGTCAAGTTTAAATGTACATGATTTATTAAGCATAATTTTATTTTTAATTGTCTTAAACGATAAATCATGGTTTGACTTTGAAATCATGCCTTTTTGTAAATTTTGAACTTTCTTTATAAAATAATCTCCTAAATAATTTGCTATATCAACAGGTTTAGTCAAAAAAGTGTCACCCACATCTAAAAATGTTGGTACAGATTTAGCTCTCCGCCCTGTTAATTGGTTTAATGTATTCCATAATTTATTCCTGTCTGATTTTACTTCTTCAAGTTTGTATTCGTAATGAATCCTCTTTTTTGATCTGTTTAATTTTGTAACATAATTTCTTAACTGCTTATACCTTTCCCATAATGCATTATCCCCTGAGGAGATTGCATCTGACTTTAATTGATCTCTTTCCCTCATATATTCTTTAAGTTCAGCATCTAACCATGGAGAAGCAATATTTCTCACTGTCATTCGTCTTAATGGGGCATGTTTGTCAACAACTGGCGTCAATAAATTTGTAAAGACCTCCAAAGCTAAATCAGGATCTACTTCCCGTAATACTTGTGACCAGTCAATATTTCTCATATCGGCACAAAAACTAGCCTCATTGAAATACTTAAAAATCCGTTTAATTATTATCTTCTGGCCTGGTTTAGGGACTTTGGTTTTTCTATTAATTGCAATTAAATTATGATCACTGAAGCCAACACAAATTGAAATTGCTTTTGAACACAAATCTATTGCATTAGTAAAAAGTAAATCTATGCATGTCTCTGTTTTTGTCCCATCTGTTTTATAAATAATTCTTGTTGGATTTGTGACCACTTGTGACAAATTACAAGTGTCAGCTATAGACTGCAACTTATTTTTTAATGAGCAATTATTCAAACTCCAATCAATATTTAGGTCACCAAGAAAATAAATCTCCTTCTTTAAATCACAGGCTTTATCCAACATATAACAGATTCGATCTAAATAGACTATTGGCGCATTGGGTGGCCTATAGCAGCAACCAACAAGAATAGGTTTCAAGTGTGGTAACTGCACTTCCAACCACAGCGCTTCAACCCCAATACAACCGAGATCCTTGTCTAATTTTTACTGGTATTTGATGCTGAACATAAAAAGCCACTCCTCCTCCATTTATATTTCTGTCACATCTATATAATAGGTAACCATTTACATGCAAAAGGGAGTCGTTTATAGTCGCATCTAAATGTGTTTCAGTTATTGCCAAAATATGCAAATTATTTCCTAGAATCCCTGTAATATCCTGAATCTTATTTCGCAAACTACTAATATTCAAATGAGCTATTTTTAATCCTTTATTTGAGAGTATTTTATTCATCACCATTATTTATTTTACACGAATGATCACTTCTAATGAAACATATTGAAGAGCTATCAAATGAAGACAAAAGACAAAAAACACACACAACACACAAGGACACACATACACACACATTCCTACATATGCATCTCCATTTTGCCAACATTTGTCAACGACAACTAATAGGGTGTTAAGCCAACTCAGACAAACTTACTATTTTATACATAACTTCTGTGGTTATTAAATCATAATTCATAAATCAAACCAACCACTTAATCTCAGTAGCTAATACCATTTGAACTGATTTAAACCGAGATACTGAAAGCATGTACTTCAAGCTTCAGAAGCCAACCTAATATAATCAGACTGTATAGGTTGCATGCGCAATGTCCATACCTGCGTGCTTTACCATCAGTGTTCATTCGTGCTTTGCATCTCCGGATCAACAACAGTCTTGTAGAATGTCTCTGCAGCTAGGTGGTCAGTAAACTTCATGGTCTCATCTTTATAAGTCAAAATCAAAGTAGCTGGATGAATAATCCCATGTTTCACTCCTGCGCTCCACAGCTTGTTCCTCACCTCACGGAAACGCGCCCTGGCCCTCGCCGTCTCAGCAGTAAAGTCGGGGAAAATGCGCAGCTTCATTCCACGAATCTCAAACAGCTTTTCTTTCTTGGCTAATCGTAGAATCTCTTCTTTTATTCCAAGCCGGTGCATCCTTACAATCATTGCGCGCTGTCCAGATTTAGCCACAGGTCCAACTCGGTGGGCATTTTCCACTTCAGGTGCGCGATGAAGTTTACCCTTAAACATCTCATTCAGCAAAGTGGAAACGAAACTTGTTGGGTTTCCCTTCTCAACATCTCGAGTCAAGCCAAGAATACGGATATTGTATTTCCGACTATGATTCTCCAAGCGATCGGCTTTCTCTTTCAAGTCCGTGTTCTCTTTACACAAACTTTCGTTTGCCGACTCCAGCGCCGTAACTCTGATCTCCATACGGTTCAGCGATTCCTCCATAGCAGCAACTTTGTTGGAACACTCAGTCATGTCTTTTTTAACGGCATCAAGTTGCGGTTGGAGTTTATCAACCGCCACGTTGATTTCTTCACGTATTATGGTTCGGATTAATTCTGACAGCTCCTGCTTGTTGATATTTTTTCCTGCTTCCATGTTAATCACAGGCACCTGTTCAGCGGGGCCGAGTCCACTTAGCTTTGTTTGCGCCCTGGTTTGCTTCTTCTTTAACATATCCCAGCTCTCTCACCAGATCAAGTCAACATTCATACTCGATTGGCCGTCATTACAGATCAAAAAAGATAGTTAATTACCACAGTATTTTCGCGAGTTTGTCTGAGATTGGCGTTCTCCCAATCTGCTCAGCCTTGACGCATGCTCAGTAGCGCCCTCTATTGAAGGCTATCCATTGTTTGCTCTAAACTCATTGACCTCAGGCTAGAGTGAAAACACATAATATCAAAACAATTTTATGGAAAAATGTATTGATTGATTAAATATAGAATTTCATATTTTCATAGATGTTGATAATTGGATGAAAGAAAATAAAAGTGTGTTCTTGTATCGGCTTGTACTGTAATCAACATTTACAACACCAACCATGTGCTAAATTAAAGAGGACTGTTTTAAGCCTGGTCTTGAATATAGAGTGTTGGGTTTCTTGACATGGATAGGGAGGGAGTCTGTGGACTTGCTAAATATCATAGGGGTCCATCAATGTCGTAAGTAACTGTGACATGATTAGAGACTTACAGTAAATACTTGTGGATCAAACTTTATTTAATTAAAAAAATGCAATATGTTTAGTTAAAAAACATGATTAAGTTTTGTCATAAACATTATTCTAAAATGTCTTATGCTTACAGAAGCTGCTTTTGTAGAACGCCTGGTCTTTAGTTCTTGTTTTTTCTGTATTTTCCATGAAGAAGCTCAGCATTGTGTATAGGGTATCAATCTTAAATGTGTGTAAGTGAATGAATGGTTGAGAGCTTCACAGGACTACTGTAAGAAGGAAAAGTGAGAAAGCTTAATTTCGAAAGCAGCCACAAGCCACACATATATCAAACTGAGAAAAACACGCAGATGACTTGACACTGGATCTGCTTTGCATTAGTGTTATGGGCTCCGCCTGCCCCACCCCTCCTCCTCTTTGTCCTTAGTGTGTGTAAGCCTGATGAGTCTTCAGTGCTAGTAGCAAACACACCTGCGCAGGTACAGAGCACACATTCTCCAAGCAGGACAGCATGCACACCTGAGCAGGTACGGAGTGCTGCACACAGGCCTGGAAGAGGACCAGAGGACCAGTCACCCCCTGGGCAGCAGAGGAGCGTTGGAACCATGTGGCATGTGTGCGCACAGCGGGGTGGGGGCTGCCGTTATTTCAGGTAAGACCGCACACTACAGTTGTCTTTATTCACATTTCATTGACAGGAAAGAAAGAAATACTTAAATGATCAGTTTAAAAGTATAGTGGATGGTACAAAGTAAACACACAACTGGTACACAGTATGTTTGTCTATCGGATGTGTGTTTTCTGGCTCACATTATTGTAGGGAAAGTATAGGTATGTGGTTTTTTTGTAGTTGATTAAACATAATACATTTGAAGGGATGGTGCCCTATTAGGACTAGTGCCTATTGCACCAGACTTTAAAGATGCTATATCCAATTTTTTATTTATTTTAATGAGTCCATAAAAGTTATATACAAGTTGTATTATAATTAGGGCTGTGATTAGGCAAATGATTACAATTTCTAATCGAGTTAATTACAGCTTAAAAATTGATTAATCGTAATTAATCGCATTTCGAACTATCGACAAAATGATGCCATTTTTTCTGTAAATGGTTGTTTGAATGAAAAGATAAATGACAACATAGTGTACATATGTACTGGATTTGTTTATTATAACAATAAATCCACATATAATCGCATTAACATGATTAATATTCTGTCTTTCTGTAGTAGACACTATTTTTTCAACTCGACATATTTCACATCTGCTAAAGCCTCCTCTTCTTCTTCTCTGTCTGTGGCTGTGGATCCTCTTCATTATTGTGCTTCTACAAACTATTGTTTGTTACAGGGATGAGGGACATTTGAAAAAAGTCTGAAATGCAGGTCAGCCAATGGCTGTCATTAAAGGGGACATATCATGAAAAATCCACTTTTTGTGTCTTAAATGCATTATGTTGTGTAGTTGGAGCCTCTAGAAGTGCAAAAAAGTTGAAATCAGTCTCTTCATGGGTTGCAGAGAACACTTCATATTCTGTTTGGTTAAGATTTTTCAACCCGTTCTGATTTTGCCATTCTCTATTACGTGTTTGGAATTATTACGTCACAGTATTTTCAGCGAGACTGCCATATAAGGGCATGGGCGTCTAACAAAACACTTCGGCCCAGCCCTCCTCTACTGTGCATCACTTCGAATTTGTAGTCCAAGCTCAAGGATGCCAGCAAACAGGGCTGGACTGGCCATCGGGCGTACCGGGCAATGCCCAAAGGGCCGATGCCCATATTTGGGCCGGTCTGTCTGCCTCATACAAAACACATGTTTATGAGAAGTGTAAATCCGTTGAGAATTGTTCGAGCGGGGCGCCCGTATCCGCGGGGCACCTGCTGTATGTACTCGAACGGGATTCCGCCACCTCAGCGGCCGTAGTGTTCCGGGGCATCTGCGGCCGCTTTGTAATGAGCAGCTTCCGCGTCCAGCGGCTGCGAGAGGCTGTGAGCGTCCAGCCGCTCGCAGCCGCTCCACCGTGTTGTGGCTGAGCGCGCAGTCTCAACGTGGCCATGTACCCAACCCCATAAACGCGCACAGGACCATGCGTGTCTTTGAGTAATTTGTGCACAATAAATACACTGCTGCAGGAAACAGTCCGCGTCTCCCTCTCCTCTCGAAGCGCGATTAAACGCCCTAAATAAAGCTCTGATACCTACATTTTGCATTGCATTAAAAGTTCATGTTTGAGTCCAAAAGTAATATGTTGTGAACAAATTAAACAGATTTAGAGCCAGCTAATGGCTGACAATATGCATTTCAGTCTTTTTTGACCAATTCTCATCCCTGTAACAAACAATAGTGTTGTCTGTGTCCACCTCCCTCACTCTGAGACATGTTCATTACTCTCTTGTGATGTAGACTATTGCATTTTATTTTATTGTTGAAACTGTACATATCCTGATCCTCTACAGTATTTGCTTCCACATACTGTATAAACTAGGAGTCGGCAACCTGCGGCTCCGGAGGCGCATGCGTCTTTTTCCTTCTGTAGAAGGAAAAACTTTCTTAACGTTTTTAAATGCTGTAAAATTGTGCATAAGTAATATTCAATTTAAACATTTCTGTCAACGTAGTGCGTCTTATCCTGCGACGTAGGCCCGCGCCAGGCGGCCGCTGTTGTAAACAAACCGGCATGTGAGCTCTGCTTGTTACAAGTCTCTCCATGGCCTCGCTCCAAAATATATTAGTGACATGTTAGTACCATACGAACCAGCCCGGACTCTGAGGAGCACAGGGACTGGACTCCTGCTGGGACTCTGAGAAGCACAGGGACTGGACTCCTGTTAGTGCCCAGAGTCAGAACTAAACATGGGGAGGCTTTTCAGATTCATGCTGCTAAAATCTGGAACAGTCTTCCTGAAGATGTGAGACAGGCCTCCTCTCTGACAATGTTTAAAACCAGGTTAAAAACAGTTCTGTTTAGCTGTGCATACAACTGTGGGATTTTATATTTTTATCTTTCTTTTTAATGTTCTGTGATTATTTATGATTTTAATGCTTTCATATTTTGTTCAGCACTTTGAATTGCCTTGTGTATGAATTGTGCTATATAAATAACTTTCCTTTCCTTGCCTTGACTGTGTGCATGGATCCCAAAGCTAAAAAGAGAAGAGTCGATGTTAAGAGTGGACTAAGAATGAAAATTAACATTTGCTTTCAGTCAATGAGGAAGGCCTGCTTCATGTTTGCGATGTAATGAGAAGTTTCTATGAGATAATTGTATCTGTGCTTAGTAACTACAAAAATGGCCGCTCGGGGTGGAGTTGAACCTGTGTCACCTGGATGGGGGCGTGGTCAAAAGCGCCTCATTTGCATTTAAAGAGACAGCACCAAAACAGGTTGCTCTCAGACGCACCTCAGAACAGGTGTAAAAGAAAGGCCCGTGGAGCTACAAATAATGAGACTCAGACCCAGGCATTGCAGTTACGCTTTATATAGACCACAAATTAATGATTTAGATGTAAAAATCAATTATTTGAAAACACGATATGTCCACTTTAAATCTGTTTGATTTGCTCACAACATTTCACTTTGGGCCAAAACAACATGAAATGGTAGAGCAAAGGAAAAGTTAGGTACCCCAGCTTTAATTTAGCGTCTTTTTTTCGCTTCGGGAGAAGACACAGGGAGACGGACTGTTTCTTGCAGCGCTGTTTTTATTGTGTTCACTGGTCACGCCTGTGAGGGATCAGTGTGCAGTGATATGGGCTCTATGCACGCACCACTTCCGCGTTTTAGCTACTACCTCACTTCACTTCCTGTTCGCGGGAAACGGCTTGAGTTTCACTGGAGTTCAGCAGTGGTTTACACGAGTTTCCCAAATAATGCTCAAACGGGAATTATACTGTGAGGATACTGGGCATTTTTGGGACACAGCAGTGCTCTTTGATTGTGCTGTCATTGTGTTTTTATAAAGTTTACAAATCTCTCTGAGTGGCCACAGTCAAAGCTCTACCTCAGAGAGAAAGCACAGTGACACTTTTGGGTCAGTCTCACAGCTGAATGTATCAATCTAATTACTATAAAACGTCACTAGACCCATCTAAAAGCCATAGGATAGCACAGGCAGGAAGTGAGCGGGCTGATCTTTGTTAACAGGAAATCAGTGCACACGGCTGCACGCTCCCGTGTTGTTGAAAGCCGCTCACAGCTGCAGGACTGTCCAAAGCGGCCGCAGCTGCCCCAGAACGCTGCGAACTCCCATTCACAGCAATTGCCCCGCGGTCACACGCGCGCGGGGTGCCAGTCACTTGGCACATGCGTTAAAAGTGTTTATCTTTTCAACGCGATTCATGAAAAAAAATTATTAGCGCGCATTAACCCGATAATTTTGACAGCCCTAATTTTAATTCGTCATTCAATTGAAAACTTCAGCTCGTTGATTCAGTTGGTGTATGAATTCAGGCCGTAAAAAGTGCTGAGTAGAGACTTGAGCGTGACGCCCGCTTTCCTCCACTCACATAACGAGGAGGCGCCGCCTGTTACGAGAAGACTGTGTCCTCTAGCCTCTACAGCGCTGCAAAACACAGTAGCATGTTAGTATAATTGGCTATAACTCTTCTTGCTGTAACTGCAGACACAGCAAAACAGCCCAAACTACTCAACAGTGAGGAAGAGAAGAGGGAACTAAAGCGATAAAATGATCGAACAAATCAAGCCCGGGTGAAAATAGCTAGCTTACAGTACATCGTATCCTCTGGAGAGACTTGTCTATGGGACAGACCTGCGGGACCGCCTCGGACTATCTATGCTCGGACCACATTTGTACGCAAAACTAGCGGTAATCTTTCAGTTATCTTTCAGTTTAAAGGCGGAGGCGTGAGACTTTTGGGGGCCAACCAGCAGCTCCTCGCTTGGAGATGTCAGGACGTCAAGAGAGCTTGGTAGCAGCGAGCAGCAGAGGAAAATTGTCCTTGTCCCAGTCCCGCCTCGGGGGCTGGCCCAGGCCTGGCAGATTCACACGCGCATATGACCTTCATAGTCTAGGGATTCTTACGATACACACACATCACAAATGGAATACACATCCACATTGCTTGCGAAAGTATTCGCCCCCTTGAACCTTTCAATATTTCGCCACATTTCAGGCTTCAAACATAAAGATATAAAAATTAAATGTTTTGTCAAGTATCAACAACAAGTGGGTCACAATCGTGAAGTGGAACGAAATTTATTGGATGATTTAAACTTTTTTAACAAATAAAAAACTGAAAAGTGGGGCGTGCAATATTATTCGGCCCCCTTCAGCTCTTTCCACAGATTCTCGATTGGATTCAGGTCTGGACTTTGACTTGGCCATTCTAACACCTGGATACGTCTATTTGTCTCCATCCCATTCTCATGTCTTTTTCAGACTCCAACAGGTTTTCTTCCAGGTCCTGTATTTGGCTCCATCCATCTTCCCATCAATTTTAGCCATCTTCCCTGTCCCTGCTGAAGAAAAGCAGGCCCAAACCATGATGCTGCCACCACCATGTTTGACAGTGGGGATGGTGTGTTCAGGGTGATGAGCTGTGTTGCTTTTACGCCAAACATATCGTTTTGTATTGTGGCCAAAAAGTTCGATTTTGGTTTCATCTGACCAGAGCACCTTCTTCCACATGTTTGGTGTGTCTCCCAGGTGGCTTGTGGCAAACTTTAAACAAGACTTTTTGTGGATATCTTTGAGAAATGGCTTTCTTCTTGCCACTCTTCCATAAAGGCCAGATTTGTGCAGAGCACGACTGATTGTTGTCCTATGGACAGACTCTCCCACCTCAGCTGCAGTTATCTGCAGTTCATCCAGAGTGATCATGGGCCTCTTGACTGCATCTCTGATCAGTCTTCTCCTTGTTTGCGATGAAAGTTTGGAGGGACGGCCGGGTCTTGGTAGATTTGCAGTGGTCTGATACTCCTTCCATTTCAATATAATTGCTTGCACAGTGCTCCTTGAGATATTTAAAGCTTGGGAAATCTTTTTGTATCCAAATCCGGCTTTAAACTTCTCCACACCTGCCTGGTGTGTTCCTTTGTCTTCATGGTTCTCTCTGCGCTTTAAACAGAACCCTGAGACTATCAAAGAGCAAGTGCATTTATACGGAGACTTGATTACACACAGGTGTATTCTATTTATCATCATCAGTCATTTAGGACAACATTGGATCATTCAAAGATCCTCACTGAACTTCTGGAGTGAGTTTGCTGCACTGAAAGTAAAGGGGTCGAATAATATTGCACGCCCCACTTTTCAGTTTTTTATTTGTTAAAAAAGTTTAAACTATCCAATACATTTTGTTCCACTTCACGATTGTGTCCCACTTGTTTCATGCCAAAAAATTAAAATGTTATGTCTTTATGTTTGAAGCCTGAAATGTGGCGAAATGTTGAAAGGTTCAATACCTTTGCGAATACTTTCGCAAAGCACTTTATATTGGTGAATATTGTCATTGCTTTATTGTGTTAGTGTCCATGTTCAGATATTATTTTCTTGATGATGTAGAGAGATAGTCTGCTCCCTTCCCGAGGGGGGTAGTGGAGCATTGTCTTTGCTTTTAGCTGACCCTGCCCCCGGCGTTGGTGTGACACAGTCATAGCCCCAAAAGCAGCAGGAGGCCCACACCTGATCGGAGAGGTCTGAAGGGTCATAAGGTCGACCTGAGACAGATGTGTTGGTTCTGGTTGAGATAAGGTCCATTCTTAGAATTTCACATAGACTCCTGTTACATTATAAATGTCACTGACTGCTTAGTGTCATATTATTTATCAAAAACGTTCACACTTTGATATTGCACACACTCGTGGGCCCTTCCTGTTCCATTTCATATGTTGCTTCAGCCCTTTAGGCATCGCTATTACATATCTCTCGGAAGCACCGCTTCCCGCCTTGAGAAGATCAAACGATCAACCGCTCCAATCACCTTGACAACCTGCCGTAGGCCAGTACCCTAAATAAAGGCCCTGCACCACAGCTCTTCTCTTTCTTTCTCAGCTTGCCAAAGAGAAGCTTCAATATAGTGTTAGGATGTGTTCAAGCAAGATTCCTCCCGCGCCTGACATCATTTCACCCTCCTGTGTCAGGCTGCGGATCTGCGGTGGCCCTTTCCCAAGCTGACCCCCACAAAGCCTGCGTCTTCTGCCTGGGTTAAGTGTCTTGCCCAAGGACACAACGACAGCAGACATCAGTGGGAGTTGTGAAGTAGGTCTTATGGTGGGCTCGAACCCACGACCTTCAGGCCCTATTGGGGCTCATAGAATTTTGATCAGTTAAACTTTTCTTTGAGCAGCGAAGCAGCAAAAAAAATGTTTTGACAATTGCAAATATGTTCCTGTTTACACAAAATTGTAATCGATTGTTCAACTCTAAGGTCTAGGTCATTTGAAAGTGACAAGATCAAAAGCGTACCCTAGATACTAAGTCAAAGTTTATATTTAGTTTTTTCAAAATGTTTGAAATTTTGAAGATAATTCTGGTTTGCCATCTTGATTCATTCTGTGTCAATGGAAACATTTTTCAATCTCTGAGATGTTCAAAATGTTTAAAATTTTCTCCACATCATCTAAACACATGTAGGATACCAAGGATGGAACAGAATTTTAATTAATCAAACGCTGTGTGCGCAGCAGACTCGCATATTTGGGATCTACAGAGACTCATGTCCCATGTATTCAATGGAGACACACAATCCCTGATCATAGGCATTAAAAATGCGAGAGCCGTTTGACGCTGCTTGCGGCTTTAATATGAATTGCTATAGCAACTGTGTGATTTGTATACACATTGACCAAAGATAAGGAGATCCAGCCACAGTGTCTATTCCAGGGACAGTTGCAGACCATGAGAATAGTCAAAGCCCTGCGACTCTGCAAGTGTGTGGCAAGTACTTTATCTCTACAGCAAAGGCCTGTATAAGTCACATCATGTTTATTCCCATTATCTTGACATTTATCAGTAATGATTAAAACTTGTAATATTTCCCTTATCATTTAGTATAGTAAGGATAAATGTGCTAAGTTCTATTTGTGTGTAGATGTCCTTGTAATTTGTTTACTTATGTCTGTCAGTAAGAAAAACAATAACAAAAACATTTCATCAAATTCTAAAATGGCATCATAATTTGCCTATTTGATGACTAATTGTAATCCCTACAGAAACGTTGGGATATCCTTAATATATTGATCTATTTTTTCCTAAATCAAATGGTTTAGGAAAAAACCTCTGGCACCTAAAAGGGTTAACTTTTAGGCCATAATACAGCTCTAGTGTGAACACTATTGTTCTATGCTCAAGTGCTAACATGCCATATCCTGGACTCACAAAGGCGTGTTTGGTAAAAGTAAAGGGCAAAGTTGTCTGTACCACACAGGTGCAGCAATCACGCATTTGGAGTCTTTTATTTAGCTTATTTGTGTATAAGTGCTAAAACAATCAGTCCCCTTAATTGAATCCAAAAATCTATTACTGTTTACACTTTATAAATATTTTACAGAAGTGATACCGAAAAAGGTATGATAAAAAGTTTTTAAAAATTGAAATTGTAACAATGATGAAATGCAGGGTGAACGTTGAGCTGGCTTAATGAAAGGACAGTTAGAACAAATGAATTAACGTAAATGTCAGTGTGTGTCCATAGTGTGTGTATGAATGTCAAGCCACAGTGCATTGAATCACCATCACCAGTGATCTGATCTGAAGTCTGTAAACAAGGACATTTTGTCTTTCTTGTTTAACGCACATTAGAAATGAGCTGCATTCCTTAACGCAAACACACCTGATCATTTGATGTGGGACACTCCTGTTAGTCAAGTTCTAAAGTTACCTGCTGCAGAATTACTATCATGAAGTTATCTGTTCCAAAATATTCACATATGTCTAGAACCTGTCCCACTGACTTTACGCACTGAGGATAAAATCTTCCCCCGAGAGTGAGATTAACCCCCACAGTTCAAATCACTCCAAACAGTGAAAGCCAAAAAAAAAAGTCTGCTTACAAAATGAATGCACAGACAAATCATGAAAATATGCACAGATATGCTTATAAACTCACACATGCAGATTAAGATACACACAAAAGACAGGAGCTGGTTTCTTTCGTCATGCACGGAAACAGCTAAATACAAATCTCTATGACATTTGACATTTAAATGATATACATGCAGGAGGATTAAGACATAAAAAACAATAGATCAAATAAAATAAAAAGTCAGTAAAAGAAATTACCCAAGTTTTGATATTAAAATGTGACCAAGTTATGATTTTGGTTTTGGTTTTATGAAAGCGAGCAGCAGAAAGTTCTAATTGGGCAATCTCTCTCTGTATGAGGAGAGCCATTCCTTCATGCTCAGAGGTTGGGTTTTCCAGCGACATACTTAATTTTGTTTTGTGAGTCCAGCAAAAAGAACACGAGCTCATTAATGGATATGTTCATATCAGAAGTATCATCTAATACTAATAACCTGACAGTGTGTGGTATATTATGACCCATAAAGTCAGAAAGACAAATAGAGACAGTGGTCCTCAATTATCAAACTGCTCCACCAGTGCATCCCATGACACACCGCGGTCCTGTGCTATGTCCTGTGCTATATGAGCCAGGATCATATGGCACACTTTCTCAGGGGAGTACAAGAGCGTACCCCCTGCATGTCCCTTTTTGTTCCCCTCTGTTGTGTTGAATCTCGCAGCGCCGCCATTTTCTCTGTGTTGCCGCGGTTTCCATGTCGCTGCATTTTTTTGAGACTGTCGGCTAACTGCATGAACTGACTGTTCTTGACGGCCTTATATGGGTTTTAACTGTTCCTGCGCAACTTCATGGGAATGAGCAATGTCTATCGCCTTGTCTAGTGTCAAATCAGACCCGATGCTAAGCAGTTTTTCTTGTACTCTTGTTGAGGGGAGCCCGAACACAACGTGGTCTCTAATAATTTCCTCCCTGTTGGCATATTCACAGTCCTTTACAAGCAGCCGTAAATCTGTAACAAACTGTTCAAATGGCTTGTGCGTTCCTTGTACTTCGTTAGATTTGAAACGTGCGAAAATAATGTTTGTTTTGGGCATAACATACGCTTCAAAGCGTGCGACAGTAGCTCAGTTGGTAGAGCATTGGCCTTTGGGCCTGAAGGTCGTGGGTTTGAGCCCACCGTAAGACCTACTTCACGACTCCCACTGATGACTGCTGTCGTTGTGTCCTTGGGCAAGACATTTAACCCTACTTTGCCCAAAGCCCCAACTGAAAGATCTCAGCTCCTGTGGACTCACCACCTGCAGGAGGATCAGTGAGGGGCTGGTGCCATGTGTACTGGGTGCAGCTCTGACTGCCACCCCCCCCCCGACCCAGAAATGGATTAAGGGGAAGTAAATGGATGGATGGATGGATACGCTTCAAAGCGGTCATAGTATGTTTTCAATTTATTTCTTCCGTCCTCGGAAATCGTCCATGTGTCATAGACATCTCTGCCTTTTTCTCCAACCCAAAGTAGCGGTCCCGACAGCATCAATTCGACATGTAGCTTGAATTTATGCCATGCTTGAGGCAAGTTTTTTACATCCCAGTCTGTGTGTGTGGCAAAGACACAACAGACATATCCATTTTCGATCCTTTTACTCTGACACCATGTTACAGTGCCTTGCGAAAGTATTCGGCCCCCTTGAACGTTTCAACATTTCACGGCGAACGGCGCTGCGTAACGTGATCATATCCAAAAGACCCATGGATCTATAATAATAACGGCAAGACCACGCACAGATGTGCGTGTCTTTGCGTAACCGGTGCACACAAAAATACAGCGCAGAAGCTGGACTGCGGAACCTCAGTCTCCTCCGTGTCCTCTCCCGAAGCGCACTCGCTAAATTAAAGCTGGGGTACCTAATTTTCCCTTCCACTACCAGTTCATGACAGATTCAATGACATTCTGCCTCAGACTGTTTTGAAATGTCCCTCATCTGTAACAAACAATAGTTTTGGTCTGAGTCTAAACAGAAAGACAGAATTTTAATAATGTTAATGCCATTTTATATGGATTTGTTGTTATAATAAACAAATCCAGTACATATGTGCACTATGTCATCATTTATCTTTCCATTCAAACAACCATTTACAGAAAAAATTGCATCATTTTGTTGATAGTTTGAAATGCGATTAATTACAATTAATACATTTTTAAGCTGTAATTAACTTGATTACATTTTTTGTTGTATATCCTTTCAGTTTCAGTGTGTCAATATATGATTGTTTGTTTACCCACATTTCACTTCATGCTGTAATATCAAACGAATGGTCAAGGCTGGCTAGCAGGTATATAAGTCATGATGATGCTTATTAGGGCTTCTCATGTTTAGATGTAATAGGGAGAATGAGAGCATATTGAAGACTCTAAGATTATCAAGTGTTACCCTCTTACAATTTAAGTTTTCAAAGTAATGATGTCTATGTACTGCATTCATGGATTCATTTTATGACAATATGAATTAAAAGGTGACTGAAACAGGCCGCGCCTGTCGCTTTAAGACCAAACAATCACTCTAAGGCACATGTGTCAAAGTCAAGGCCCGCGGGCCAAATCCGGCCCGCGAATGAATTATCTATGGCCCCCGGGACATTGCCTGCCATTGAGGCAATGTATTGACCCCTTAAGCTCGCTAGCCCCCGCCGGCGGGAGCAAACGAGGAAAAAAATACATCTGCTGGCAATAACAGATGTATTTTGAACTTCATAAGCCACAAGCTATATATCATTTTAAACCTTATTTTCTCAGCTATATTTATATGTAAGTGTAAACGATATCAGACTTTGCATTAAAAAGATATAACGCATAATATGGGCACAAAATAAATCACGTCTGTATTTGTTTTTTACCTTTTGTCTTCTGCTGCTCCAACAAATTAGACTTTCCCCATCCTTGCTTAGTCGCTTTCTCTCCGTAACTGCCTATTGAAGAAGAATATACACTTGTATTTCCCAAAGTATAATCCATTCCACAAAAAATGCCCCGAAAAGAGGTCCAGACTGCTCTTTTACATTTCACCAAGTTTGAGCTTTTTTTTTTTTTTTTTTTACTATGTTCTCAGATGTCTATTACATCTAATATGTACAGTATGAGGATTGGCTTTAGAGCATATTTTATCGAGCCAACAGGTGTCACCGGCACTGCCTCTGGATGTTGAGAAACATTGAACCAGTCCGGCCCTCGGCACGTAGCAAACATTTTTTTTTGGCCCTCTGATGTATTTGACTTTGACATGCCTGCTCTAAGGCCCCATCCCAATACTCGCACTTCCACCCTCGCGCCCCTCATTTGCCCCTCACAATAATCCTAGAATGTATAAAAACTGACCAGATAGTTAGTTACCCACATTTAACTTAAAATTATACAGCTATCTCTAATTAACTAATATACATGTATTTTAACGTGTGTGAAGCAATTCATTTTGTTTCCCAAAGGGTCAGACAAAGTTACCTTTAATTTTTATAAAGTTTAGGTCTGAAAATGACCATCTCTTGACGAGTCGATGACGTAACCTGCACTCAGTGTGCACTGTCCCCATTCCGCCTTTTTTGCACGCTTGTAACCTGCGCACTCCAACCCTGGTGTGCACTTCGAACAAATGCACACTTCGTAGAGGTGTGTAGGGTGCAGTGTGGGTATTGGGACTGGGCCTAAGTGCGCGTTTCTCTCTCGGGTGCGCCCTTCTTTGACACGCCCCCCTGCTGCCTTCCCGTCTGAGTCTGGCCAGGTACGAGATGCTGCGCTAGTGCAATGTTAATGATTACCAAGGGCGTAGGTTTGCGTGGGGACCATGGGGACATGTCCCCACCAATATTTGGTGAGGACTAAAAAGTCCCCACCAAAATGACATGATGTCCCGTGACCCGGACGGTCCGGGACACATGTCTTCCGTTTGTGCACACGTCGCGCCTCCTCCTCGCCTCCAGAGCAACAGCAGCAGCAGCAGCACGTGACCCGTTCCGTTCTCTGCAGTGATTGCATGTCTTCTTCAGCGCCAAACTGAAGCACTGAGCGACTGTTTAATTTTTTAAAGTTAGCCAGCGTGAAGCAAGTGTTTTTTTTCGTTCCCTGAGCGTTGTAGCACGTGAGTAATCAGAGGAAAGTACTGTAGATCTATTACCATTCAAAGTACTTACGTTATTTCTAATCTGTCAGCGCACTGTTTAATGTTCCGAGGAGCTCACACGGCATACAGAGACAGAACAGAACTGGCTCCAATAAAGAAACAGGTTGGTTGAAAGGCTGAAAAAATACTTATTGTGCTCTTACTATCCAAAATGTACAAGTGGGTGTGTTGTGTGAATCAGGATAAACTAGGGATGAAAATATTCCACGGATCCACGATTTACAACCTTTATCTGTTGATAATGTAATTTCTGTGAAATGTGTGACAGTGGGCACTTGCTGTTATTTGCTCTAAGCACATTCAAGCGATGCACTCGAATGTGCACGTCCTGGTGCAGCTGCTGCCGCTTTGTAATGACAGCCGCGGCGCTCAGTGAAAGCACAGCTCTAACATGGTACCGAGCTCGGACCATATGCAGACAGAATTAATAGTTACTTAATGTAACTTAAGTTCTACGAATAGGTGCGTAGTCCCTTAGGACTTCGCTAGTGGGATATCACTCGTGACCCCCAGGTCACGCGCCAGAGAGATCAAAATAATTAGCTCCAATCACCAGCCACCTTCCTCTATAAATGCCCCTGCACAAGGCCGAACCCCCTCTTGAACTCTGCCAAGCCGGGCTGGCCTAATGGGCTCGTAGCTAAGGGACTACGCACCTATTCGTAGAACTTAAGTTACATTAAGTAACTATTAATTCTACGTCATGGTGCTACGTCCCTTAGGACTTCGCTAGTGGGACACAACGCGTAGGCCGTAGGAAAATGTATTCCCACCAGGCCAGCGAAAGGTGATTGGAGCTCCACCCGAGCAAGACCCTCACAACGTGAGAGGGCTCAGGGCAGAAGAAACAAGCGTGTTACGGGGCCACTCCTACCAAGGATACCCCCACGTAACACAAGCCGTAGGTCATCCGTAGTCACAGGACGCCTCTCCCAAGAGCTCCTGACGTGGACTACCAGACCGACCAAACACACAAAAATGTACCGCACCTGTAGGATGCCTCTCCCAAGAGCTCCTGCACCAGGGCGGAACAGACCGAAGGCCCCCTCAGGGGAGGGACCCAACGGTCTAACTCAGACCGCTGCACTCAGCACGGAATGGGCCACCGACCGGTCCGACACATCCGAAAGATAAGACCGGAAAGTGCTGCCGCTCCTCCTCGGGGGAGGCATGCGGCGGCGGATGAAAAGCCCTAATCCTGATGACCCTCGACCTAAAGGCCGACGTGATGACCTTGGGGAGAAAGGCCGGATTGGGCCACAATTCCACCATGCCGTCGTCCTCTCCAAAGGACAGGCAAGACGCATGGACAGAGAGCGCACACAAATCGCCCGCCCTCTTAGCAGACGCCAACGCCAGCAAGAGGGCCGTCTTAAAAGCGATACACTCGGGACTCGCCTCCGCCGCCGGTTCAAAAGGCGGACCCGACCGGCCTCTAAGGACCACCCTGAGGTCCCAAATCGGGGGCGTTCTCTGGATGGGGGGCCTCCTCCTGCGCGCCCCCCGCAGAAAACGTTTAACCAACGGATGAGAACGGGCTGTGAACCCCCCGAATCCGTCGTGACCCGAAGTAATGGCTGCCGCGAACACCGCCAAGGTAGCGACAGCCCTCCCCTTGTCAAAAAGCTCCTGTAGGAATCCCAGGACCCCCTCCAGCGGGCAACACCTGGGATCCCAGGAACGGGAATCGCACCAGACACTGAATAGCCTCCACCTCGTGGCGTAGGCCCTCACAGTGGACGGTGCCCTCGCTCCCTGAATGGTCTCCACCACCGCAGGGGGAAGACCCAGGTCTACGAGGCTCCGCCTCTCAGCCTCCAAGCCCAGAGCCTGCGGCCGATTATCGGGCGTGAAAACAGGGCTCTTGCCCCCTGGACTAGAGCCCCCGGCTCGTCCGGGAGGGCCCAGGGCTCCATCACCGCCATGCCCCTGGGGAAGGGGAACCACCGGGCATGCGGACTGTCCGGAGCCACCAGAATCACCGATCTCCTCTCCTGTTCGATCCTCCGCAGCAGGACCGGCAGGAGACGCACCGGTGGGAAAGTGTACAACAGGCCGCCTGGCCATGGGTAATGAGCCAGAGCGTCCACGCCTAAAGGCGGCTAGTCCGCGGCCCTTAAGGCGAACCAGGACGGGCACTGTGCGTTCTCTGCACTGGCGAAAAGGTCGACCACTGGACGGCCGAACCTTCGCCAAACCTCCGCAGCTACCCGTGGGGCCAGGCCCCACTCGTCCTGGAGTGGGCCCCCCCTGGACATCCTGTCGGCTCCCACGTTCCAGACCCCCGGGACGTGGCGCGCCCTGAGAGACAGGAGGTGAAGCGCCGCCCACAGCAGCGTCACCGTCGCCATCCTGCCTGTTCAGATAGGAGACCACTGTGGTGTTGTCTGAGCGCACCATCACGTGTCTCCCCTGCAGCTGAGGAGCAAAGTGCAGCAGTACCCTGTGCACTGCCTTCATCTCCAGCAGGTTGATGTGACGGGCTGAGTCCGACCAGCAGCCTCCTACAGAGCTCTGGCCGAGGACCCCGCCCCATCCTTCGAGCGACGCGTCCGTGAACACCTCGACGTGAGACACGGCGCAGGCCAGAGTCACTCCATCCCGCAAAAGACCCGGAGTGAGCCAGAACCTGATGTCCGCTGCTGCCAGTTGGGGAACCCAGATTAGCCTCCCCCCGTCCCGGGAGGGGTGAAGCCTGAGGCGCGAGAACCACCTCTGAAAATTTCTCATGTGGAGCAGGCCTAGCCGCACCACAGCATGAGCCGCCGCCATCATTCCCAGCAGGGACCTGAGGCGCCGAGCGGGGACTCTGGGGCCCGCCAGAGCCTCCCGAGCCAGACGGGTAATATTCATCCGTCTGTCCACGGACAATGCAGCACGGAATGTTACCGAGTCTAGCTGCAGGCCGAGATAAATCATGCGTTGGGCTGGCTGCAGCTTGCTCTTCTCCCTGTTCACCACAAAGCCCAGACGCTGTATGTGGGACAGGACCCAGTGCGTGTGGCTCACGGCCACTTCTCTGGATGAGGCCAGTATTAACCAATCGTCTATGTAGGTTAATATTCTTACCCCCGCGCGTCTGGTGGGCTCCAGAGCTGCTTCCACACATTTGGAAAAAGTCCGAGGCGCGAGTGCGTACCCGAAGGGTAGACGGCAGTACTCGTAATTCCTCTCTCCCACTGCGAAGCGCAGAAACCTTCTGTGTTCTGGGACTATGGGCACGTGGAAGTACGCATCTGTCAGGTCTATGGATGTCATCCAGTCTCCTTCCCTGACACACTCGAGGAGCTGCCTTGTGGACAGCATCCGAAACTGCCGTTTGGAAATGCACTCGTTTAACACGCGCAGATCCAGAATGGGACGCACCCCGCCTGATTTCTTTGGCACTAAGAAGTAAGGGGAGTACAGCCCCCTGGTGGCGTCCTGCGGGTCTACCTCCACTGCTGCGCCTCGACTCAGCAGAGAGGAGACCTCCGCCTGCAGTGCCTCTATTGATCCCCGTACCTGAGAGCGTACTGCCCGTACGCCTCGGAATGGTGGTGGCTTTTGGAAAAATTGCAGAGCGTAACCCCTGCGCAAAGTTTTCTCCAGCCAAATATCTGTCAGTAAGCCCTGCTCCCTCCAGACACTGTAGAAGTCTGTGAGGGGCGGAACGGGAGTTTGAACACAAGACGTCACGGCCCCGCCCTCTCCTGGTGTTCCTAGCAGGGAGGGGGGGTGGCTGAAAGGGCCGGGGGGGCCCCTGCGTCACACCGTGAGTGCCGGGGGCGGTCACGTGTTCTGCAGGCCCGACGTCATAAGTACGGGACTGCTCACCACACGTGACTCGGCTGCTGTGCCCCCCCCTGGCTCTTGCCTCATGGAGGGGGGGGCGAGCCCCTGGAGTGGGAAACCCCGTGTTAGCCTTGTAGCTCTGCTCACCACACGTGACACGGCTGCTGTGCCCCCCCTTGGCTCTTGCCTCATGGAGGGGGGGACGAGCCCCTGGAGTGGGAAACCCCGTGTTAGCCTTGTAGCTCAGAGATGCTAACACGCGTTCGGCTGGAGCACACACATTATCACTTACCAGATCCCTCCGCCTGCCCTCTCTCCGGGAGGGCAAAACATGAACCCGTGAATCGGAGCTCGTGGCTCGCGTAGCACGCTGCACGCCCTTCTCTGGGGGCTGCAGGCCTAGCGGAGCCACGTTATATGCTCGAGAAGTAACACAATCAGAATTCAAATCATTTGACATGTTACATACCCCCAAATGAGACTCAGACAGCGAGTACTGATGAAATGCCGCACGGCTTTTATTGAAAGAATTCTTCCCACCCCGACCTCCTCTGCCATAGGGAGGTCGTCGGTGGGTGCGTTGGTCCCGCGAGCCTCCCCTGGGCCTGTCTGGGCCCGGGGGCCTCTTCGCTGGGGAACGATGAACCACGGAGCGTGGATATGGTCCGGGGCGCCTGTCGGGCAAGCGCTCCCTGCCTCTGTCACGGCTCCGCGCTGGTGGGCGGGCCCGCCTCGTAGCCAGATGCTGGGCTAAGCTAGCAGAGTCCTTGGCTGCGGTGTCCAGCCTAGTCATCAAGGTCTGCATCTCCGGACCGAAGAGCGACGTTTGGGAGATGGGCAGGTCCAGCAGCTGCCTCTTCTCCGCCTCTCTGATGTTTGCCAGCCCCAGCCAGAGGTGTCGGGCCCCGACTTGTGCTGCTGCCATCGTGCGGCCGCCATCGACAGCTAGCGCCTGGCACATGCGCAGGATCGCCGCTGAAGTGGTCCTTGCCTGGGATAAGGTGTCTCCACTGAGCGCCTGGCCAGAGGAGAGCGACCTATCCAGGGCCCCGGTGATGAAGGCCATGTTGTTAGCCACAGCGACGACCTGAGCCGCGTTGGCGTAACATCTATCGTGCATTGCCAAAGACATCCTGTCCCGCTCAGAGGGAAGGAGAGGTCTGGTGCCGGGCCACACGGATGCGGAGGGGTGCAGGGCCGCTAGAACCGAGTCCTCGATGTCCGGGACCCCGCTGGTCCAGGACCAGTCCTGCACGGTACAGTACATGCCGTACCCCAAAGCGGGCCTCTTGGCCGCTATGGGCTTTGGCCACTCACGTGTCGCGTAATGGACAATCGGGTCCATCCGCGGGCACAAGGTGGGCTGCGCCCTCCTCCTCCCTCGAGTGGTGGCGTAACCAGAGGTGAAGTCCTCCACCCTCTGGTTCGGCTGTGGTGGCAGGGGGGCATCCATGATGGCCGCCGCCGTGGAATAGAGCCCAGGCATGTGGTCCAGCGGGAAGCGGTCCGGCTCCGGGTTGGACACCACCTCGTCCAGCGTGAGGAGAGAGCCGACCTCCGAAACCTCTCCGTCCTCACAGTCACCCCACTCCGCGGGCACGGGTGGAAGGTCGAGAGGGGCCCAGTCAATCACAGACTCCTCGTCCTGAGAGAAGTCCGGACCGGGCGCTGTAGCGGCGAAGAACGCGCGCCTGCGTTCACTCTCCTCCCTGGGGAGAGCGAGACACGAGGCGCAGGTGGCGCTCAACGCCGCATGGCCCGAACCCAGGCACACGAAGCAGCTGGAGTGCCGGTCCTTGCGCTGGAGCTTGGCCCGACAAGTCGAGCAACGACGACGTCCGACGCCGGATGGCGAAGGGGAACTCGGACGAGCATCAGAAGACATCTTTCCTCAGGTAAGTTGAACGTAGATCTCAATCGGCGCCAGAGTGAAAGAGGGGGTTCGGCCTTGTGCAGGGGCATTTATAGAGGAAGGTGGCTGGTGATTGGAGCAAATTATTTTGATCTCTCTGCCGCGTGACCTGGGGGTCACGAGTGATATCCCACTAGCGAAGTCCTAAGGGACGTAGCACCATGACGTAGAACCATGTTGCAAGTGCGGGTCTCCCTCGTATCTCCCCCGTTTCTCCCTTGTGTCTCTGACATGTCTCTCCCCTGACTCTTCCCAAAGCGCAACCAGCGCTCCCGAAATTAAAGCTCGGATACCTAAATTTTCCATTGCGTTAACGATGCATGCTGGTTGTGCGCAAAACACACCACAACAGGTAATTTAAGTTTTTACTTTGCATACTTGAGAGCCCTGTGAGTCATTACTTGCCTTTTTGGGTTGAGAGTGGAATAAAAAAAAGAAAATATAGAAAAATCCACACTGTTACTTATTGCCAAACTCTTGTTAACTCATTGTATTGAGAAATACTATGTAACTTTTGACATTGGCCAAGTTATATAAATGATTCTGCAGTTCATGTATATGAATGTCTGTTTTTGATTGTATACCTTCTTATATAATTTAGAAAAAATGCCACATCCACAAAAAAAGATAAAAGATATCAAGAGCTTTTTTAACAGTTGGAAAGTAAGTAAGAGAAAGCACAAGTAATAGCAAATTATGAATTGTGATGATTAATCTTCTGTTAAAATACATAGGAAACTCAACCAACAAGAGAGAACAATATAGGGAATGTTGAGGTAGAAGCAACAGGCCCTTCAGTGCATCAGGCGAGGTTGGAATTTTGTAGGTATGCATGGGACTATGAATTGTTTTTAGAGATTGATCGTATATGTCAAACAATGTAGTGAGCTACTCACTGTAGATTCTAATTCAATATTTTCTCCTCTGTTTTTATTTATTATAGGCAATTGAAAGATCAGAGCATGATTTATTTCAAGTATCGAGAGCAGTTCCTCAACTGTTAGAGCCTCAGGTGAGGGCTATTATGTAGATTTGGATTAGGTTTAACTCAGTATAGAATCATACTAAAGTTAAAGAACATCATTTGGTTGGAAATTACCTATGCCAACTCAAACTCAAACAAACTATAATGATGCAAAAAGTGTTGTCTGAAATCTTTTACTAAATATAGGACACTCTGAGAGATATAATGGAAATTCAAGAAGGAGATAAAGACAAGGACAAGACAGGACTCCAGGTGAGGTTAGGATTAAGCAGTTATAATCTTAGACCCATCAACCAATTCTAGTTTCATGAGATATTTAGCGACTGTGTACCATGCCTAGGTTTCATTTTATTCAATGTAGAATGTGTGTTTTTATTAATACCATAAAGGAAAGTCAAACAAACAGGGAATGTGCAGTGCTGGTAGAGGATGAGGAAGTGGCTGGACCTTCAGGGCTTCAGGTGAGGTTGAAAGTATTTATTTGGTTTTGTTGGTGGTTTTATTTTGTATATGCTTAGATCTGATTTGTTTAATGTACTACATGTGTTTTATTTATTATAGGGAACTCAGGTATTCAGGGAAGATGTAGTGCAGGCAGATATCGAAGCTGGGCTTCAGGTGAGGCTGGAATTATGAAGATAAAATATGGGATTTTTTAATGTTTCATAACAGTGTATTTGCTATTTAGGAGGCAGCCAATGAGAGTCACTCTCAAGAAAGTGCCAGGGACAGCATATTTGAGATAGGTTGTAAACCATATCAGCCTGATCCTGAATACAGGATATATTTACTATCTTATTTACTATAAACATTTAAGCCATCTTGTGGACAAAGTTAGAATGAACGCAACACAAAACTCAGAAGCTCTGATCCAATTGATTTTGTTTTAACTATTAGAAAAAATCCTTAACTGCTTCTCATTCAGTCTACAGCTGAGTTTAGTATAGAAGGGTTGTAGTGAATGTCCCCACCAAGATTGGAACCAAACCTACACCATTGATGATTACACACGCAATGGTTAGAAAACACACTTCTAGCTCTCCATCCATGTCCCTCCAGGCTGACGAGGGGCTGCTCTTACTCTGCAGCCGCGACTGCGCACGCATTGCCGTAGTAGGTATGATGCTGTGGGGTCAATTGAGAAAAAATCTCAGCAGTGGTGTGGGCTTGAACCCACTTTTACATACTTTCTAGTCCTTTCATCGAAAGCAAAAAGGTTAAAAAACGTATCTTTGTATAATCAGGTCTTTTCACATTAGTTTCTAACAGTCCTTCCTGTGAGCCATGAGTCGCAACCTTCTCCGGTCCTAATATTGGAGCGCTCACTTAGTTTTGCCTGCCGAGATTATATGTTGGACTCTACATTGCTCATGAATCTGCTGTTGACCTGACCGTCTATTTTCATGCTTTTCAAACACTGTGCCGTGGCACACTAGTGTGCCGTATGATATTGTCTGGTTTGTCATGAGAAATTCGCCTATTTTGTCAAAAAATAAATGGATCCACCGTTGGTGAGTGCTGACTTGTTTTGAACTGTGGAGTAACCACATAATACTTTTTCATATCAGTAGGTGGAGGCAGGTAGCTAAGTACTTTGAAAATAATTGAACGTGATCACTAGATGTAACAGGTAGCATGGAGCATTGTTGAGGGAGACGTGAAAGTGATTGAGAAATTTTTGAAAAGCTATTATGCCATTTCTGAACAGGAATCACATCCTCCACTCTGACCCCGGGGAAGCTGTGGCCACGTTGTACTGACAGACGCTTTGACAACAGCTCAGTGATCGCACATCTGTAACGCACGGACCATAGACAGCGTGGACAGAACCATGGACTCGTGTTTAGGACCATCTCCTGTGTGACTCCCATGTCCCAAAGCGCAATCAAAACTAGCCAAATTTAAAGCTTGGATACCTAAATTTTCCCCAAACATTAACATATTAATAACATATTATTTGTGCACAAAAGTAAAATGTTGTAACAAATCAAACAGAACACACAACAGACCATTTTTTATTATTATTTTGCATACTTAAGAGCCCCCTGAGTCATTATTTGACCTTTTGGGCTGAGAATGGATTTTTTAAATGTTTTTCCACACAGTTGGTGCCACTTTATTCCCAGACTCTTGTTAACTCATTGTATTGATGAATATTAACAAAGCTTAATGTCAAGGCCTGGATCTCGATTTAAGCACTTTGATGAGAATGACTATATATTGTAAATATAGGCTACAGAGTATATATATTTTTTTTAAATTCTGGTGGTGTGCCACGAGATTTTTTCAATGAAAAAAGTGTGCCTTGGCTCAAAAATAAGTAGAAAAACACTGATCTACTGTAGGGTGATGAAAATGTGTCTGCATCTGCACTAAACTGTACTTTTGTCTTAGG
Organism: Knipowitschia caucasica; assembly: GCA_964034765.1. Classification (NCBI taxonomy): domain Eukaryota; kingdom Metazoa; phylum Chordata; class Actinopteri; order Gobiiformes; family Gobiidae; genus Knipowitschia; species Knipowitschia caucasica. The sequence continues at coordinate 9,045,863 of OZ035825.1, forward strand.
AGCTGAGGTTCCATGTGGGTGCATTGACTCCTGGTGGTGGTGTTTGAGCCGAACGGGCTTGGTCCCCTTTTTTGTTGTGGCTTTGAAGGGTCTGCTGTGCCAAGGTGTCCTACTCCTTGTCCAGTCGCTACCTCTCCTCTTTCTTTTGCCATAACTCCACCGGGCGCGTCTCCGTTAACGCGCGTTGGCTGCTGTCCGTCAGACGTCCGTAAAACGGAATAGAGGCCAAACCGGCTGCAGCAGCGCGGAGCTCTGGCTGTGCGTTTAACGGCACCCCGCGAGGCTTTGTTTTAAATAGAAGAAGCGGTGTGTGATTTGTACGAGCTGTGTGTGTGTGTGTGCGTGCGTGTGCGCCTCCGAGGTAGACTGGTACAGCGAGAGAGAAAAAGAGCGAGGTGTATTTATTTTATTTATTTATTTATTGAAGGGACAGTGCATATTAAAATACATTATACATGTAAATATGCCAGAATTAGCCAAAAGGCTATTTTTCATCTGTAGTCCCTGGAAAGTTGTTAAAGCTGCACTAACTGACTTTATTTTTGTATTCATTACGAAAATGCTATCCATGTCCATGTAGTGCATTGGGATATACATCATTTTGAAGAAAAAGTAGCGCAGATTTGTGCTGGCGTGACATTATATTTTAGATCGAGTTTTGATGAAACAAGGAAGAGAATGTGTTTCGGGTCGCGGATTGTGACCAATCACAACGGACCAATAGCCCCCACTTTCGTGAGAAATCTACAGGTCCCTGTTAGCATAGACGGCTGAGTTAGCACAACAAGCCGAGGAGCTAACCTGAAGCTTCGTGTCTTCGTCACCGGTTACTGCTTACACAGCGAAACAGCCATCCAAAAGAAAGTCCCGTTCCTCCGCGCTTCCCGGTTCTATCGTTCTATGGTCACGCCATCCATGTGCAAATCCATATCCATGTATTATCCATATTGGGAGAGGCTAGCTCCGTCTCAACACTGTGTGTGTGTGGGGGGCGATAGCTTCGTGGGTGCGGGGAGGGGAGCAGAAAGAGAGAGGCCAGAGAGTCCACGGCTTCAAAATCCCAAAGTCAGTTAGTGCAGCTTTAAGTGTCCTCTTGAAGGGAATAAAATTAAACATATCACAAACAGATAAAACATAACACAGTAAAATATATACAAGCAATACCCTCAATAACACAAATCAAACATATATACATGAACACACAACTGTTACACACTCAACAAACAATGAAGACAAGTCAGACTCACAGACAAAGAACAAGAGGCCAACAGGGGGCAGAGGTGAGGAGTCAGTGCTGACAGCTTTGATTATGAATGAGCCATTTTTTCACCTGTATTTTGAATGTTTCATATGTATTGGGCGGCACGGTGGCTGAGTGGATAGCACTCTCAGCAAGAAGGTCCTGGGTTCGAATCCCGGCCGGACCAGGGCCTTTCTGAGTGGAGTTTGCATGTTCTCTCCGTGTCTGCGTAGGTTTCCTCCGGGTACTCCGGTTTCCCCTACCACTAAAAACATGCACAATAGGTCTGGCGTGCGCCTCCTGTACTGGCGACCCCGCTCCCATCTCTGTGTGGAGTGAGCGACAAATGCCCAAAAATAATAACAATTGTAAACCGCTTTGTGACTCTGGTCTGTGAAAGGCGGTATATAAATAAAGAGTACTTACTTACTTACGTACTTATTGGTGTTCCTAATTGTTGTGGGGGTGAGATTCCATTCATGGGCGGCTTTGACAGAATATGTTGATTGACCAAAGCTTTTTCTCAGAGGGATGTAAAGTTTAGCGTATTAACATTACGCGAAAAATTGATGGTAGATTTACGATCAGGAAACAATTATTTCAATTTAATACATGAAAGAAATTACACACATTTGTTAATAATCATTGTCATTAACAAACACCATAGCATATATCAATATATGTTTAATAATGTGGTGTATTATTCCATTGTATTTTCAATGGAAAACGGACCCGACGCGCGTCGACGGACGGAACAAATAGGATTGTTTCTATTTCGTCCGTCCGCGTCCGTTGCACCCTCCGTCGACAGAATCCGTCCGACGACGCATGTTGGAGGCAGTGGAGCCACTTCTATTCACCCTCAATGGATTTAACGGAGACAGAGATGAAACGGACACGTTTGGACGGATCAGTCGTCCGTTTTACGCTCCCGGTGGAGTCGGGGCCTTAGCCTCGGCTACCCTCTTGATTAAAAAAGAACTTCCTATATTACAATACAATACAATTTCTTCTTGTATAGCCCTAGGTCACAACAGAAGTCATCTCAGAGGACTTAACAAAACCATTGAAATCACCAACACAGATCAGAGAATCAGTTAAAACACATGAAGAATATAAAGCACACACAGAAGAAAATGTCCATACATGTTGTAGAATGCTAAAGTGTCCTGATCATCACCAATCCTTTCTGTTGGACACTAACTGTCCAACAAGACCCTCCTGCATCGACAAGGAAAAACTCTTAAAAAACCCAGTGGGAAAAAGTGAGAAACCTTGGAGACCCAGTGATGATGATCCAGGACCTAAGCTAGCTACAGAACGTGGACCAGTGGCCGCTGAACGTGGACAGGTCCGGTGCAGGACTGAAGCACTCCCAGGCGGGTCGGGCAGGGCAGTTCGCAGGTGTAGATGGAGGAGGCCAGGCTCAGAGATCTCGTCATCGTACCATGAAACAGACAATGGGACAACGGGTGAATAGCAATGAACAAACTACAGTCAAAATCCTAAAAATGCTTAACAGATAAAGTAGGAAGGAGGAGAGGATAGTGCTCAAGTTACCATAGTTCTCCAGCAGGGGGCTCCCTATGCAGCTTGACTGACAGTCTGAGGAGTTTAGCCTTCCCTGAGTCTTACCTTCCTAGCCATATGCTAAACTAAAGAGGACTGTTTTAAACCTAGCCTTGAATAAAGAGAGCGTATCTGGAAGGAGGTGAGACAGCAGCAGCCACGGCTAGGCTAGTCTAGGTTACAGCACCAAGATTCATGGATTGCACACCAGGTGTGCAAACCGATCCAAGCAAACCTAATTATATATTATATATCATATATATCATATATACCATACATACCATAACACACAGCATAATATATAACATAATATACAACATAACACAATACACAACATAATACATATATTGTCTAATATATAACATAATACAGCATATATATATATAATATATACACCATATTAGGGCTGGGCGATATGGCAAAAAAGCAAAATCCAGATTTTATTTCCTGCTTTGGACGATGTCGATTTTAAATCGATTTTCATTAGTCACTCAAGACTAGGGTTGGGCACCGAGAACCGGTTCCTAAAGTGCGGTTCCGGAACCGTTAAGAGGACGTTTGTATTTTGATTCTTTTTTTGATTCCTAAATGCCGGATGCGGCCCGCAGAGCGGCGTCGGAAGCGTTTCAAAAATGCTTAGCAGCTGTCCACCCAGCGTAATAAAGCCAGGGCTTTATTACGCTTTGTGAAAAACTCAGTGAATTAAGCTCTTATGAGACGGCGCGCTCGTGTTTGCATCCACATTTAGCTTCAGCCACACCGTTAACTCCTGCCATCGCAAAGAAACCTCTCAACGCTTGTATCTTCACATTTTCCACAAACGCAGATAAAACTGAGTCAAGGGGTAAAGGAAGCAAACATTTATCCGTCAAATGACTAATTCAGATATTATTTGGTTAAGTTAGAGTCCAGACAGCGAGGTTTAACGGGCGTATTGACCGGTTGAACACTCGTGCTAGCCCGGTGCAGGTTCCCCAAACTCACGCTACATCAGTTTCATCACTCGCTTTACAAACACATCCAAAACTGATGTTCCTTACCTTAAAGTTACTGGTCAGGCCCTTTGTAATGATGAAGAAGGGAAACACGCTGTCCACCTGCCGAGGACCGCAAAAAGTCCTGCTCCTCCTCCATGTAATAATCCGTAAAAAACTCCGAAAACACGATGCACGAGTCCTTGTGCTTTGGTCAAATCTGTCAGTCCGTCCAACGAGAATCCTCCAGTATTCTCACTTTAGCCGTTTTTCAGCGGTTTACAGAGACGTGTTTACATTTCAGCCGCTCTGAGATGATGGTGGGCGGTGCCACATAAACACCGCTTGTGTGTGTGTGTGTGTGTGTGTGTGTGTGTGTTCGTGTTCCTTGTTTTTTAATTTAATTTGTTTTAATCTAAAGCACTTTCTGTTGCCTTATGGCAGGAAAAGTACTTATGAAATAAAATTTGGCGACAGTAGCTCAGTTGGTAGAGCACTGGCCTTTGAACCTGAAGGTCGAGGGTTCAAGCCCACCACGGGACCTTCTCCACCGACTCCCACTGATGACTGCTGTCGTTGTGTCCTTGGGCAAGACACTTAACCCTGCATTACCTGAAGCCCCCGCTGAAAAATCAAGGCCGTATTGTCAATGACAGAGCAGCCGTCCTCCTGTGGACTCACCACCTGCAGAGGGTCAGTGAGGGGCTGGTGCCAAGTGAATTGGGTGCAGCTCTGACTGCCACCCCCCCGACCCAGAAATGGATTAAGGGGAAGAAGATGGATGGATGGATGGATGGAAATAAAATTTGATAAAAAAATTATCTTTTTTTTTTCTCTCCTGCACCTCAAAGAATCGGAATCGAGAATCGTTTAGAACAGGAATCGATAGTGAGAATCGGAACCGGAATCGGAAAATTGCAAACGATGCCCAACCCTACTCAAGACAGACTTTGCCCTTAAAATATTTTTTATCTTCCCGCTCAATATTCAAGTTTCAAAACTATTTTTTATTTGTTTCGCCCAATACATATTATAAAATTCTTGTACAGACTGTGCTAATATCGCAAGTATAATTGATGTGCTGCTGGAACTCTCACAATATCCCTCATTCAATTTCACAATTTTCACATTTTTCTCGAATTTGATTTTTTCAAAAGCCGATTAATTGCCCAGCCCTACACTATATATTACCTAATTATATGCTAAATTAAAGTAGAGTGCTTTAGAGCGCCGAACGTCATTACCACCCGCGTGAATAACAATTCGACAGAAACGCTGCTTGTGGGTCATCAAGTGCCTCAGATTCCCTTCAATATCACCAAGCCTGGCCCCAGGGAAGCGCGCGGGGGCGCAGCCGGACAGAGCGTCCCAGCGATTGTAAATGCTAACAGGAGGAGGCCCAATGGGGAAACTACCAACAACACGTCGCCCTCTCCGAACAGTCACAAAGCCATCACTATCCTGGTCTTGTCCCAGCTGCGGAGGACGGGCTGGGAGGCTAGGCTCGCTAGTTCTCCTCTGCCTTTCCCTAAAGCTGCGCTCCGCTGTCCCTGAGGATACGGCCTGGCTGTAGCTAATGCTAGCGCTAGCTCGAGACTCCAGTGCTCGGAGACGCAGCTCTAACTCACTGACCCTGGATTCCAGAGCTACTGTACGACTACACTACACTTCACACATCTATCACTACCCTCAGAGAAGGATCCAGGGTTTAGACTCGCCATATGGCAACTCGAGCAGTAAAGGATTGAGGGAGAGACAGCAGCCGCCATAGTAGCGAGTTAGCGGCTAGGCTAGGCTAAGCTAGGCTAGGCTAAGCTAGTACGGATCCGGGCCCGCACAACAGACTCCGAGACCAGACAAACAACCGCTACCTAAACCTTGGCTGCAGTACAGCTGACTCAGAGTGCTTACACAGTTAGCTTGGTGTACAATACGTGGATTTGTAATGTGTTTGTTAGTGCAAACAGAGAGCAGAGTGATAGTAGTCAAAAAACACGCTCACCGGATACAAGAAGTGCGAGCAAACTTCAAAAAAACACTGAATGAATTAACAATGGTTGACGTTTCCTTAGTGCTGGACTCCACCGGCCGCGTCTCCGTTTACTCGCGCAGGCTGCTGCCCGTCAGACGTCCGTAAAACGGAATAGTGGCTTCCACACCGGCTTCAGCAGCGCGCAGCTCTGGCTGTGCGTTTATCACCGACCGATTGTGTGTGATTTGCATGAGCTGTGGCTATGATCTATGCAAAGCGCGGCATATTGAAGCATCAAGGACGTTGCGATGGATGAGGCAAAACTTATTGAAGGCAATTGGAAAAAGGGGAGAGAGAAAATAACTCTTTTTTTGAAAGCGAGTCAATATTAACATTACGTGAAAAATAAATGGTAGATTTACGATCAGGAAACAATTATTTCAATTTAATACAAGAACAAAAATTACACACTTGTTAATAATCATTGTCAGTAACAAACACTTATGACCAAGGACTACAGCCTATATCAATACATGTTTAATAATTTGCTAAATACATTTTTCCATTGTATTTTCAATGGAAAACTGATCATACACGCTGTAGCAATAGGACTTGTTTGTATGTATGTCCTTTGTTCCTACCCGGACAGTTTAGAGTGTTACACACACAATGAGGATTGTAGCTGCTGTATGTTCACTGCTCTGGCTGTTAATAAACGTTCTCTGTGAGCAGGGGTAATGCTGAAACGTCCAGTTTGTATAGTCAGGAGTAGAGCCCTGCACTTGAGCCGGGCTTCGGGCCGATGACCGTATAATGACCTCGGACACGGGCCGGGCTCGGGCTCGCCATGGATCTATTATAATTCTACGTCATGGTGCTACGTCCCTTAGGACTTCGCTAGTGGGATATTACTCGTGACCCCCAGGTCACACGCCAGAGAGATCAAAATAATTTGCTCCAATCACCAGCCACCCTCCTCTATAAAGGCCCCTGCACAAGGCCGCACCCCCTCTTTCACTCTGGCGCCGATTGAGATCTACCACAGTACTCACTTCCAGAGAAAAAGATGTCTTCTGATGCTCGTCCGAGTTCCCCTTCGCCATCCGGCGTCGGACGTTGTCGTTGCTCGACGTGTCGAGTCAGGCTCCAGCGCACGGACCAGCACTCCAGCTGCTTCATGTGCCTGACCCCGGGCCATGCGGCGTTGAGCGCCACCTGCACCTCGTGTCTCGTTCTCCCCAGGGAGGAGAGCGAACGCAGCCGTGCGTTCCTCGCCGCTGCAGCGCCCCGTCCGGACTCCTCTCAGGACGAGGAGTCTGAGACTGACTGGGCCCCACTCAACCTTCCACCCGTGCCCGCGGATTGGGGTGACTGTGAGGACGGAGAGGTTTCGGAGGTCGGCTCTCTCCTCACCCTGGACGAGGTGGTCTCGAACCCGGAGCCGGACCGCTTCCCACTGGACCACATGCCTGGGCTCTACTCCTCCGCGGCGGCCATCATGGATGCCCCCCCTCCACCGCAGCCGACCCAGAGGGCGGAGGACTTCACCTCTGGTTACGCCACCACTCGAGGGAGGAGGCGGATACAGCCCACGTTGTGCCCGCGGATGGACCCGATCGTCCATTACGCGACACGTGAGTGGCCAAAGCCCCTAGCGGCCAAGAGGCCCACTTTGGGCTACGGCATGTACTGCAGCGTGCAGGACTGGTCCTGGAACGGCGGGGTCCCGGACATCGAGGATTCGGTCCGCATGGCCCTGCACCCCTCCGCATCCGTGTGGCCCGGCACCAGACCTCTCCTTCCCTCCGAGCGGGACAGGACGTCTTTGGCAATGCACGATAGATGTTACGCCAATGCGGCACAGGTCGTCGCTGTGGCGAATAACATGGCCTTCATCACGGGGGCCCTGGATAGGTCGCTCTCTTCTGGCCAGGCGCTCAGTGGAGACACCTTATCACAGGCGAGGACCATCTCAGCGGCGATCCTGCGCATGTGCCAGGCGCTAGCTGTGGATGGCGGCCGCTCCATGGCAGCAGCTCAAGTCGGGGCCAGGCACCTTTGGCTTGGGCTAGCTAACATCAGAGAGGCGGAGAAGAGGCAGCTGCTGGACCTGCCTATCTCCCAGACGTCTCTTTTCGGTCCGGAGATGCAGACCCTGGTGGCTAGACTGGAGACCGCAGCCAAGGACTCGGCTAGCCTAGCCCAGCACCTAGCGCCGAGGCGCGAGGCCCGCCCACCAGCGCGGAGCCAGGACAGAGGCAGGGAGCGTTCGCCCGGGTGGCGCCCTGGCCCATAGCCACGCTCTGAGGCCTATCGTCCCCCCTCGACGAGGCCCCCAGGTCCAGACAGGCCCAGGGGAGGCTCGCGGGACCAACGCACCCACCGCCGACCTCCCTATGGCAGAGGAGGTCGGGGTGGGAAGAATTCTTTCAATAAAGGCCCACCGGCATTTCGTCATTACTCGCTGTCTGAGTCTCATTTGGGGGTATGTAACATGTCAAATAATGTGAATTCTGATTGTGTTACTTCTCGAGCACATAACGTTGCTTCGCTAGGCCTGCAGCCCTCAGAGCAGGGTGTGCAGTGCGCTACGCGAGCTACGAGCTCCGGTTCTCTGGTTCCTGCTATGCCCTCCGAGAGAGAGGTCAGGCGGAGGGATCTGGTGAGTAGTGATGTGTGTGCTTCGGCCGAACGCGTGTTAGCATCTCTGAGCTACAAGGCTAACACGGGGTCTCCCACTCCAGGGGCTCGCCCCCCCTCCATGAGGCAAGAGCCAGGGGGGGGCACAGCAGCCGAGTCACGTGGAATGAGCAGTCCCATACTTATGACGTCGGGCCTGCAGGACACGCGACCGCCCCCGGCGCTCTCGGTGTGACGCAGGGGGCCCCCCGGCCCTTTCGTCCACCCCCCTCCCTGCTAGGAACACCAGGAGAGGGCGGGGCAGTGACGTCTCGTGTTCCAGCTCCCGTTCCGTCCCTCACAGACTTCTACAGCATCTGGAGGGAGCAGGGTTTGCTGACGAATCCATGGCTGGAGAAAACGTTGCGCAGGGGTTACGCACTGCAATTTTTCCAAAAGCCACCACCATTCCGAGGCGTACGGGCAGTACGCTCTCAGGTACGAGGATCGACAGAGGCACTACAAGCGGAGGTCTCCTCTCTGCTGAGTCGAGGCGCAGCAGTGGAGGTAGACCCGCAGGACGCCACCAGGGGGCTGTACTCCCCTTACTTCTTAGTGCCAAAGAAGTCAGGCGGGGTGCGTCCCATTCTGGATCTGCGCGTGTTAAACGAGTGCATTTCCAAACGGCAGTTTCGGATGCTGTCCACAAAGCAGCTCCTCGAGTGTGTCAGGGAAGGAGACTGGATGACTACCATAGACCTGACAGATGCGTACTTCCACGTGCCCATAGTGCCAGAACACAGGAGGTTTCTGCGCTTCGCAGTGGGAGAGAGGAATTACGAGTACTGCTGTCTACCCTTCGGGTACGCACTCGCGCCTCGGACTTTTTCCAAATGTGTGGAAGCAGCTCTGGAGCCGATCAGACGTGCGGGGGTAAGAATATTAACCTATATAGACGATTGGTTAATACTGGCCCCATCCAGGGAAGTGGCCGTGAGCCACACGCACTGGGTCCTGTCCCACATACAGCGTCTGGGCTTTGTGGTGAACAGGGAGAAGAGCAAGCTGCAGCCAGCCCAACGCATGGTTTATCTCGGTCTGCAGCTAGACTCTGTGATATTCCGTGCTGCATTGTCCGTGGACAGACGGATGAATATTACCCGTCTGGCCCGGGAGGTTCTGGCGGGCCCCAGAGTCCCCGCTCGGCGCCTCAGGTCCCTGCTGGGGATGATGGCGGCGGCTCATGCTGTGGTGCGGCTAGGCCTGCTCCACATGAGGAATTTTCAGAGGTGGTTCTCGCGCCTCAGGCTTCACCCCTCCCGGGACGGGGGGAGGCTGATCTGGGTTCCCCAAGTGGCAGCATCGGACATCAGGTTCTGGCTTACTCCGGGTCTATTGCGGGACGGAGTGACTCTAGCCTGCGCCGTGTCTCACGTGGAGGTGTTCACGGACGCGTCGCTCGAAGGATGGGGCGGGGTCCTCGGCCAAAGCTCTGTAGGAGGCTGCTGGTCGGACTCAACCCGTCACATCAACCTGCTGGAGATGGAGGCAGTGCACAGAGTACTGCTGCACTTTGCTCCTCAGCTGCAGGGGAGACACGTGATGGTTCGCTCAGACAACACCACAGTGGTCTCCTATCTGAACAGGCAGGGGGGCACCAGGTCCCCCGCTCTCCATCGCATGGCGACAGTGCTCTTGGGAGAGGCGTCCTGGGACTACGGGTGACCTACGGTCTGTGTTACGTGGGGGTATCCTTGGTAGGAGTGGCCCTGTAACTCGCATTGCTTCTTCTGCCCTGAGTCCTCTCACTGTGTGAGGGTCTTGCTCGGGCGGAGCTCCAATCACCCTTCGCTGGCCGGCTGGGAGTACATGTTCCTACGGCCTCCGCGTTGTGTCCCACTAGCGAAGTCCTAAGGGACGTAGCACCATGACGTAGAATTAATAGTTACCTAATGTAACTTAAGTTCTATGAATAGGTGCGTAGTCCCTTAGCTACGGGCCCATCAGGCCAGCCCGGCTTGGCAGAGTTCAAGAGGGGGTGCGGCCTTCTGCAGGGGCCTTTATAGAGGAGGGTGGCTGGTGATTGGAGCAAATTATTTTGATCTCTCTGGCGTGTGACCTGGGGGTCACGAGTGATATCCCACTAGCGAAGTCCTAAGGGACGTAGCACCTATTCCTAGAACTTACATTAGGTAACTATTAATAACTGGGTATTACTAGTTTGTAGCTGAATAACTCATGTGCTCAGGGGATTCTCGCGGTACTGCAGACTGAACCAGACTAAATTCACGAGGGCTACCCAGAAATTTTCCCCATAGGACTCAATGTACATTAAAACAGCTCGACCTCAGCTGACAGAGAACCTACAGCTTTCATAAAGGTCGGATTTTGTGGGGATTTTAGTGTCCCTTGTCATCCTGAACTTTTTTCTTCTTAAATCCTTCGGTTTTGTTTAAATCTACACTTTACTGCCACGAACTCTGCTCGTCTGGCTCTCGCTCTAACTCTCGCTCCAATGAACTGCTCTGATTGGTCAGAGCGCAGCCGAGCCCCTCTGTGCACGTGCGTGAGACCCACACACGCGTGTTTGGCGCAACGCATTATGGGAGATCATCCACTGCGCAGAACCGGGAGGACCAGACGATGCCCAAATACAGGCGAGTTTCCCATAGATCTTTGCGAGTTTCCCATAGATCTTTGCGAGTTCCAGGCGACTTCCGCTAATCTTTCAGCCCCCATGCCGTCATAAAGCGCCACTGAGCACAACCATTCATTTAAATAGGGCGCCATCTTGGATCGCCGGGGCTTGGGGCTCGCGCACTTAAAGAGCGGCAGATTTCATTTACGAACCCACCCATTGAATATAGCGTTCTATCACGCTGTAGTGTTTGTTGTTCTGTGTAGTGTTGTCATTGACGACACATAGCGTTACTTACAAGTGTGTTGCAGCAGCTGTGTATCATACAGCTGCAGCCGTTCACTCCGCACACACAGAGCTCATTGCAACACATCACTACCATGTATAACTCCGCCCTCTACCCAAGCCTGTGTTCATATCAGTGCGCGGCACTATATACAACGCTAAAACATTGTTATGGGAGGTAAAAAAATAAAAATAAAAGAGTCTGGCTTGATGCGGGTTTTGGGCCTGAAAATTCAGAAACCATATCGGGCCGGGCTGGGCTGGGGCGCCACCCCCTCGGGCCAGGGCCGGGCTCGGGCCCAGATAATAGCGAACTATCTAAATGACGTCACTAAGACACGCCCCCGCCGCCTGTCAACTCCCGCCCACATGTTTCGGACAAACACTGCCGAAATGAATCAAATACCACTTGTCACTTTAGACGAAAATGATAAACCAGGAGCAAAATTCCACCATCAAACCATCTGGGATCATAGTGTAGACCAATTAAAACGTTGGCTTGAATGTCGTGGTCTGTAACTGGTAGAAAGTTTGAGTTGATAAAAAGGTAAGTGTGAGGATTATGCTAACGTTATCCTGTCATTTAAATTGCAATGCTAGCGCCTTCTTAGTTTATTTTGCTCTGATTAACTTTCATTTATCGAGTTGTTTTTTGCACTGTCCACTTTGTAATTAGTTTGATCATATAGTTAGCTACTGTCAGCCAATATTATAATAGATCCATGGGGTCACGGGGCTACGTCACTACTGTGTCTGCTGAGAGAAACTATCGGAGCTAGCCACACTCAATAAACGCAAATGACAATCAATCCATCCATTTTCTTCCCCTTAATCCATTTCTGGGTCGGGGGGGTGGCAGTCAGAGCTGTACCCAGTACACTTAGCACCAGCCCCTCACTGATCCTCCTGCAGGTGGTGAGTCCACAGGAGCTGAGATCTTTCAGTGGGAGCTTTGGGCAAAGTAGGGTTAAGTGTCTTGCCCAAGGACACAACGACAGCAGTCATCAGTGGGAGTCATGAAGTAGGTCTTATGGTGGGCTTGAACCCACGACCTTCAGGCCCAAAGGCCAATGCTCTACCAACTGAGCTACTGTCGCCCCTATGACAATCAATCAACACATTTAAATGTCAATGGGAGAATATATTATACATACGTTTGTAACACACGTGCACTGAGGTTTTCAGAATTATCTGTTAAGGTTTTCATGACCAAAAATACTTTTTTAATGCGACTGAAGCAATCGCTTTTTTGAAGTAGGTTAACCAGCCTTACTGTTACTCGCCAGTCATTAAATAAACCTTTCGGCATTAATAAAAGTGACTGAAGTTTATTTTGTGTGTTCAGTTGTTACAAAGCCGTATAATAAGCGGACCCTGACGCACTTCGTCTGAACTTATTTTCCGATAGTCACAAAGTTGAAACAATCCCTCTCATCTTTCTTCAGGTGTGAGAATTGTATATTTTCTGGATTAGGACAAACAATACTAATATGGATTGATGGGGTAAATGGTATAAAGAGAAAGTTTGTGCTAACTACATTCAGAAGAGCTCAGACGGACCTGATCCAGCGGTCCAGGTCCAGTCCCAGCTAAACGTAGCTTGGACTGGATCTGGATACTCCACAGTTGGTCCAGCTTCACAGACCAAGTGTTTTGAAAAAACATGTGTCCTTTTTAACATTTTCATGAGAGAAATTCTGCCGACCACAAGCACGAACCCACCTCTTGTCCTGGTCTGGTCCTGGTCGGATCTGGTCCTGGTCTGGTCCTGGTCTGATCTGGTCCTGGTCTGGTCCGATGGTGTGGTTTAACAAACGAGTTGAATGTAACTTTCATATAGTCCTTTACAGAGTATCTGAAATCGCTCTGACAAGCACCATAACTGCAGTGTTTTGTTGTCACCATGATTCAATGAAATAGCCCAAGTAAATACACACGCGTATGTGGAGAACACAGTAGAACTCAACGGAGTCGTACAATGTTTGTCCAAAACATGCGCGCATGCGCAGTCATTGGAGCTATTTTTAGCACATTTCGGAAACCGGACAGTGCCCTATAGGCCCGTGCAGGGCTCTAGTCAGGAAACAGAACAAGCTGAAACACGGTGGCAACGGTGTTTTAAATGAAGACTCCAAGGCAATTCGGACGGAAAGGTACCGCATATGTTGCTTAAGCTAACTTAAGCAAGGAAGAGGAAGGTGAAGCTAACTTGTGCTAGCTGAGTAGCAGCGCACGGCCGTTTGCCGTCGGTCAGAAGAAAGAAAATCGCTAAAGTGACAATATGGAAGGATTAAAACCACTCCAACAGTGGTGTATGGACTCTGCTAATCTCACCAAGTTATATAGGTCTTGGAAATAGGAATTTACACCAAGAACATCAAGTTAGCAATGTCTGACGCAGAAGAAAAGGCGCGAGTCAAGCTGTTCTACTATCTCATTGGTGAACAAGGCAGGGTGCTCTGTGAAACGCTAATGGGTTCAACGGCAAGAGTAACGGTCAGCGGTTTGATGGGCAAATTATATGAACATTGCAACCACAAAATAAATGAAACAGTGGAAAGATACAGATACTTTGCTCGAAATCAAGCTCCAGGTGAAAGCATTGACAAGTACGTGAAAGATTTGAGGATGCTCGCATGTACGTGCAACTTTGAACAACTGAAAGATTCGCTGATACGTGACAGGATTGTCTGCGGCACTTCCAGTTCCAGTTGGAGAGAGCGACTACTAAGAGAGAATGACCTCAACTTAGACAAATATTTGAGTGTTTGCAGAGCAATGGGGATTTCACGGGAATACAGCAAAACGATGGAAGGACAGAATAAACAAGACAAAGTCCATGCAATCAAACAACATCAAAAGTGAAATATGGCAACGTGACATGTAAGTACTGTGGGAAGAGTCATGAGATGAAAAAACAAATGCCCAGCTTTTGGAAAAGCACTTTGCAGAGTCAGTGCACGCAGTTGCAGAAAATGACTCAGAGTCATGTGAAGACATAATGACTGTTACAGCTGTAGAAGTGAACCAGATCAGAGAAAAACAAGGTAAAACTGAACAACTGTTTGCAGGGATGTTGGTGGAGGACAATATTGTGAAGTTTCAGATTGACTGTGGTGCGACCTGTAATATCATTCCGATCAACCTCAATCCAAATGTGAAACTAGAACACACGGATAAGGTTCTAGTAATGTACGATAACAACATTCAGCGAGTGAGTCAATGAAACTCATTGAGGTGCAATACAACAACATTTACGCACTAGACAGCTTTGTGACAAAAGAGCAAGTGAGTAACAGTGACACATGGTACCTACAAGGAATAAAGACTGAGTTTCATGATGTGTTTACTGGTGATGGCTGTTTTCAAGGTGAATGTAAACTTGAATTAGACCTGTAAAACTACCAAAAGTGGCGATGATGCAACCACTTAAAGAGGAGCTCATGAGTCTGGTGGAAAGGGAAGTGACCTGTGGAAAACAGTACAGAGTGGATCAGTGGCATGGTGTCAGTGCAGAAACCAAACGGTAGACCCAGAACATGCATTGACCCGAGGCCACTCAACAAAGCTTTAAAGAGGAGTCACTTTCCACTCCCAACAATCGATGTTCTACCAGATCTGGCTAAAGCAAAAGTATTTACAGTTTGCGACGCGAAGCATGGTTTCTGGCACGTGAAACTAGAGGAGAAGTCAACGTATCTGACAACGTTTGCCACTCCATTTGGTCGTTTTCGGTGGCTGAGGAGGCCAATGAGGGTAAGCCCAGTGCCGGAAATATTTCAACGCAAATTGACACAAGCATTGGAAAACCTGCCAGGCACATACATCATCGCTGACGATATCTTGATCACAGGTGAAGGTGAGACAAAGCAGGATACTGAAAGGGATCATGATAAGAACTTGAGACTTTTCCTTGAACGATGCAGAGAAAAAAAAACATCAAACTGAATGAAGCTTACAGTTGTTTTGCGCTTTAATTTGTTTTTTATTGCTTTTTTCTACCTGAGATGTTTCTGCAGTACAGTGTTCATGGATTTGAACAACACATGTTCATGGATCATTAAGGATATTTCCACAACACCCTACATGTACAAAATGACATTTGTACAATGATATGGTAAGACCAGGCTAACTAAGAGTAAGTGAGTGTTGAAAATTGGTGACTGTAAGTGAAATGTATCACTTTTTTAACGAGCAGATTCACCCGGTTCCAGGTAGACATCAGGTGGTAATGTTTTGAATGTAATGTTTGAGTGAATAAAACTAGACCTGTTTGATGAGCCTGTCTGACTTATTTTATATCAACATTTAAGGCCAGAAGGTTGATTTAATACAATTCTTAAAATTTGTAATTCATTTAGAGTTCCAGACTATCACTTTAAAGTGGCCCAAAAGAATGTTTTCATGTTTTTTATGCAAGGGAATGTACTTCTCTTTCCCTGAATTCTTTATTTTTAATAGATTCAGGCCCTGTCCACACGAAGTCAAGCTCAGGCCTAAACGCAAAAATACTTTATCAATCCAGTGTATCGTCCATACGAGGCCGGCGTTTTGGGGGGGTGTAAACGAACATTTTTGAAAGTAGGTCCCAGAGTGGAAAGATTTCAAAACTCCGTATATGCCGCTCCGTGGTTACTGCCTCTCCGCAATGTATCTGAGACGCTTGCGTCATCGCCCCGCCTCTTGTTAAAGCACGCATGCGCCGCACTCAGAAAATAATGACAACAACAATGGCTTGTTGGTTTTGTAATCCAGTGTGACCCGAAGCAACAGTTCAACCTCATCGTCCGTCCATACTAATGTAGTACCAGCTCGCCCACTCGCCATGTTGTCTGTTTACAAAATTCTGCGCATGCCCAGTTCCTGTCACGGAAGTTTGGGCTTGATCCCGTCATTGCGTCACAGCGCCACCAACAGGTCTGGCATAGTTTCACAGCGTTTTCAGGCGTATTGACTACATTCATATGGACGTACACATTTACTGAGCTAACTCCGTGTTTACAGAAAAAGTTTCTGAAATTATAAGCGTTTTGTCTTCGTGTGGATATAGTCTAAGTGAGCAAACATTTGAACACCTCTCTGGTTTGTAGGCTTGGGCTGATTTGAATGTCTTAAAAACACAGTCACTGTAAACATACATGCTGTTAGAAGAAGTAGTTGGGGAAATGTTGGAGAAAATGTATGCAGGCACAGGGAGAACATGCAAACTCCACTCAGAAAGATATGTTTACATGATTTTGTTATCCTTTTCAACAATCAAAAACTGAAAATTTGGGTTTGCCAATCGCATGGCACACCATCAACTGTAGTTTTATAAAACAAAAGACAGTGCAGTGTTTTTTAACTAATGAATTATTATAATATTTTTTGTGTGAAAATGTCAAGAAATTGTCAAGATTTGTGTGGTTCTTTTAATCTATTTTCTGAACATGTCTTGTCTTTTGGCCTGTCTATAGCCTCCTGATGGTTCTTTCTGCTGTGGCCTGGTCTCATTGTGGTCTTTAGCAGAAAACTCTTCAACACAATCCAAACATTCAGTCTCTGAGGGTCAGACACCTGTTCCTTGTCCCACACTGTCCGCAGGCCTGGCTCTGCGGTCTTGTGAAGGGAAAGGGCTCGAGTTGTGAGGGGCCTTTGGTCCGGACCTCTGCTGTTTTTCACGTGTTTGTTTTGGTCCTCAGACTGAAGCACTGTTATCACAAATGAAGAAAAGAGCAGGGATGGGAGGCAACAGAAATGTGGTCAATTCTAATTAAAGCAAGATTGAGGTGGACACGAATATCCAAGTCTGAGTAGCTTGCAAAAAGTCAAATAGTAAAAAGAAGATGTTAAGTTTTTAAATAAAAATGTATTCAATGAAGTGTAGCCACCCTGAGATGTGATGACAAAGTCCATCCATCCATTTTCTTTCGCTTCATCCGTTGCCGGGTCGCGGGGGCAGCAGTCTAAGCGAAAACACATGATTGAAACAGTTACGTCGCAATTCTTCCACTCACAGAAGAAGAGCTCCAGAAGCTATCTGCACGGATCATACACAGCGTCTGATCAGCAGATGTGGGAGAGATGTTGCCGAGGGAACAGAAGGAGCAGGAAGTACTCTCAGAACCGCATCTTCACTGTAGCTCTGTCCATCACAGAGTCGGCCCAGTGGAACACACCAACAAGCCCAGCACAGAGTGAGCGCAGGCTGAGGGAACTCATCCAAGAAGACTGCCCATCATGAGGAACAGCAAGGCTGAGGGTACTCTCCCTGAAGACTGCCCAGCATGAGGAGCAAGGCTGAGGGAACTCTACCAAGAAGCTGTTGCAGGAAACCTCCATCAGGTAGGATCAGACATCATAAAGCCTGCCATCACTGAGGAGCAGCAGGGGGCGCCACAAGTCGCATCAGAGCATGCTGACCTGTGGCCGTGGCTGGAGTGGGAAAGACCTTCTCAGTCCTGAAGTTCTGTCTGAACTGGGCTCCATGGCTCAGAGAACCAGGACTGGAGCTGTGGTGCAACGCTGTCCTTCCGAGAAGCCAGAACTGGTGAAAGGCAGCGCTACAGACGATGCAGCTCATACAATTGTTTCCATCCAGCGCAAAAAAATTGGAAGAAAAAAACAGGTGCCATAACTTCTGCTTCAGTCCAATTCACAGTTTTAACTTATCAAAAAACATTTATTACAGGTTTAACAACAAGCAACTGAGAACTTCTCCCACCCTGAGCTGATGGCGTTTGAATCATAAAACTAATAAAACTTATAAAAACAACCTTCTTCCCTGGTGTCAAACAGATGTCCACATGATCATCATGCTCAGAAACAGCTCTGTCATACATCATGTATGAAACTTGGTAACTTCATGTCTTGTGGTCCGACAAACTCTCTCCATCTCCACACTCTCTGTCCGTCTCTAAACTCCTCTTCAACTTAGACGTCCTGGACGCAGAAGCAGACTGCGGTCGGACATTGACTGGAGCACATCAACTGAGTCCCACAGAGCTCAGACCGTCAGTGTGCTGATAGTGAACCATCATCAAGCACTCTTGCTATCCCTCCTTGCCCTTATATGGATCACCTCCCGACGCAGCAGCACGCCCATCAGCTCCCAGCACAGAGTGTGCACAGAGTCACAGAGGTCAGTAGGCTATCATCACTGATCTTCAGCAGGAGCATACTGTACCAGGCAAGAGGATCACAGATATGAAGACAGTGATAAGACAGTCCTTCCCACATCAGAAGCTCCCCGCAGCCGTCCCTCATCATTTGGGCAATCCCCCTCAACTACTATGTTCTAGGATCACAAACCGCCACCAAACCGGCCATGGACCACAAGTTGATAACCGACTCGAATCGGCGACGACTGCCCCAGACAACTCCGCGACCTGTACGCTGCTCCTATTGGGCAAGACCACAGAAAAGAAAATCCCAACCTAGACCTGAGGCCCTTCCAGAGAAAGAGCAGTTTTTTGTTCTGGTCAGGTCAGAAGCTTAAACAAGATCCAACAGTGGGTGTCGTGCCACAAGCAGACATCCTCCTGAAGCTGGTGCAGACTGGCCTTTGCAACAACGCTGCAGCAGGAAACAAAATGTTCAACCAGGAATACCTGTAGCAGGTGGACAGGACCGACCGAGGCCTCGTTCTACTCAGGACTCCTGTACAGAGAATACTTCAAACAATAAGTGTTGTTCCTTCAAACCAAGTCTGTCCTACAGCTTCGTCACCTAGAGTGTCCAGGAGTTTAATGGCAGCGGTTTACCTGCGCCCCTGCTTTGTGAAGTGACATGCAAAGGACGTTCAGAGAATTTTCTCTTGTAAAAGACTCAGTGAACAAAGTTAAGTGCAAGTGAGTTTCTCAGAAAGTCCCGTGCTCTGTTAAATCCCTGAGTGGTTCAAACGGTCGCCTGGACACAGTTTGTGTGCTTCCTTCATGCCTCAAGTCTGGACTGCGCCAACAGAGACATTTAAAAGGTCTTCTGAATCCATTGAACAGTCAGAAATCCCACAAAGTCATTGAAAACCTCAAAGAGAATGAGCTCAGAGGAGAGTCTACAGACAAGAAGCATCATCATCTTCCACGTCTGATGGAGACATGAAGGACCAGTCTCTCCTGGCAGCTGATCCAGCTTCTCCTGAAGTCTGGAAGGGACTCAGCAGAAAAAAAGTAGAAAATAAAAATAAATATGGATACGAACTGTCTGTGTTCCAGTCACTGACTCCTGGCCTACATGCTGACAATGATGTCATACCAGTCCTGGAGTAACAGGACCAAAGAAGTACAAACACGTCTGCAGACAGGTATGTAGGAGACTGATCCCAGCTTGTAGAGGAACTGCAGGAAGGCTCGCCTACAGATCCTCAACAAACTGCTTCACGTCCTGATCGAGGGACTCTAACATATTTAAAATCTAACGTCTGTTTACCAGGTTGTGTGACTGTAGACTCTCAGAGACCGACTGTGAAGTGGTGGCATCACGCTGAGTTCCAGCCCCTCCGTGCACTGAATCTGATCAGATACCGGACGACCATGAACGAGTCTGAACACAAGGTGGTGTGGCTGAGCTGTTTATGCTGACTGTGCGAGTCCTCACTGTGAGCTCGTACCTCTCTCCAGGTGAGTGCCTTCAATTAACACCTCAGGGATCCGTCATTTTTCTGTGAGAGCTGTGTATCTCCCACATAACCTGAGGGAAGTCAAGGTTCCTCTGATGACACAGAGGGAGCGCAACCGGTATAAAATGAACCATCCAGTATTATTCACTATCATTACAGTTTAGACTCTAAAACAGTGGTCTTGTTTAGACAAATGTATAGAGCATGGAAGTGGGTCGGAGCTTCAGTCTGGAATAAAATCCAGTCTTACATATGATTAAGGCTTCAGAACGATCTTTAACAATCAGACACAGCTGTGAAGATCAACATCAAGGGACCACTTTTACTGAGTTGTTGTGGTCCCTCACCAACTCTAGTCCCTTTTATAAAAATGTGATTATTCTCAATATACGCCGTTTAATATAAAGCCTCATGTGGTGTACTGTCATTCTAGACATAAATATATAAAATTGTTTCATTCTCAGTAACTATTATTCATTCACTAAGTGTGTTTTCCATTAATGCCTCACCTGTTTTCAAACATATATTTATTCTGTCAAAAATGGGGTCAGTAGTATTGATCAGAGGTGCTATCTAGATTAGGCCTGAATGTGATCCACAATTAGCAAGCAGCTTTGGTCATGCACCTGAGCCGCTCTGTGGACTTCATGACAATATTCTTAGAAGTGTTCGTCTGTTCGAATCCTGTCCTGAGGCTTCTTGACCTTGTCAGATTTTTGTGTATTCTCTGGGAGTTGACAATGGTTTAATATCTTAAAGTGAGACTACTGTGCTTTGCTCTGATGATTAATCTATGACACGTGTGTGATCCATTCATATACATTATGGAACATGTTCAGCTCTCAGAATATCAATAGCAACGAGCAATTCCTCAGCTTGTATCAAGTAGTCTATAAGCTTCACGAATGCTCATATACATCATAGTTTCTTTATTCATTTGTGGAACTGTGGTTTGTCAGAGATCAGGCTGTATCCTAACTGTGCCTCAGCTTTGTTAGTCCAACCCTCACATCACACATTCATGGGAACCTGAGTCTGAACGATCTGTCGATTCAGCAGTGTCCTGAACTGTGTGTTTTCTAACAGAGTCCAGACTGTCGACTGGAGACACTCAGGTCAAGTTACACAAACAGCCACCTGAAACACTAACACTAAAGTGTTTCATATGAAACCTAGGCAAACTCACTATAAATGATTATACAATGCTTCACCCAAACCATCTGTTACTGTGAATGTCCTTTAGCTCAAGTTTATATTATGTTCCAATAGTTTCTTCTCCACATATATGTAACCACTTACATGGAACTTCAAAGATATCAACTTGTGTTTAAGGCTGAGGGCCGGACTTGAACAAGTTCATTAAGTTAATTAATTAACACAAAAAATTGTGCGTTAAAAAAAATGGACGCAATTTAATCGAATTTATTTTTGCAACGCGGAACATTTCTCACTGGATGAGTTTTCAGACGGAACCGATAATACATGACCGGCACAACTGACAACAAACCACAGTGCGAACATGGTCGGGGACACATAAAGAACATATACTGGGAATCGGGACGAAACCGTGAATTAACACTCCTTACTCTTCAGAATTAGTTTTAGACTAAAATGTCCTTAAGTGGGGTGTCTGGCTATAAGTATTTTAAGCGTCTGAGTACGAATGGTTCAGGCGTTAGGGTTAAGGCTGGTCATGGTGTGGTTCTTTTATGGGAATGGCTGGTTTAAGTTTTATAGGCATTAATCAGGTAAATTGTACTATTTACTTACGACTTCCGTCCGAGTTCGTATATGATCTTAAGTGCTGACCCAGTGAACATTAACCAGGATCTTATTATAATAACTGGGTATTACAGCATGGATCTGAAGGACCATGTGCTCACAGCAGACGTAAACCAACTAAACCAGACTACACCAGACTAAACCAGGACTAAACCAGTCTAAACCATTACTAAACCAACCAAATCAGACCAACACCCAGACGTAACACCAGAACTAAACCAGACTAAACCAGACTAGAAACAGACTAGAACAGAGCTAAAACCGACTAAACCCGACTATCCCTATTAAACCATACTAAAACCAGTCTAAACCAGACTAACCCAGACCTTTGTGATATGACCCTGGTGGATTGGGAAGTAATAATTTACTACCTTGGTATTGCACTTAAAGGCAAAAACTTCTCACTTGGTCTGTTGGACTAGAACAAAAATAAACATATTTGTGTTGCTTAAAACAAAGATACCAACCATTATTTAATTTTACTAAAAATCCCAGTGAAACAAAAACCGCTCTCTCTGTTGCTCAGGTCAAATATTTAATATGTGATTACAAAAATGTGATTTATGACAGACTCCCGAGCGGAACCGACGTGTATTTTGATAACTCAGAAAGGCAATTTTGTCGTTTGTGCGAAGTTTGCAAATGTGACAGTCAGGAAGGATATGACTCCAGAACTGCAATCACACGTTACTGCTAAACAGGTTCATGTGCCTATATTAGTGCATTTTAATTCGAGCATACTGTGGTTATAATGTTTCTTTTATACTTAACAATTCATGGAGTATCGAACCTCCATTTTGGGTTAGATTTGGTGGTTTTGATAACATAATATAGATATTATATGTAAATATAATGACTCTTAATTTGATTAAAGTTGACATAACGGTTTTCAAATAATTGATTGTACAATCTTAATCATCAATTTGTGGCCTATATGAGAAAGCGAAAACTGCAATGCTCGGATCTGAGTCTCATTATTTGTAAAGCTCCACTGGCCTTTCTCTACACCTGTTTTCTGAGGTGCGGTCTGAGAGCAACCTGTTTATGGTGCTGTCTCTTTAAATGCAAATGAGGCGCTTTTGACCACGCCCCCATCCAGGTACACAGGTTCAACTCCACCTCCAAGCGGGAGAACCATTTTTGTAGTTACTAAGCACAAATACAATTATCCATAGAAAACTTCTCATTACATCAGAAAACAAGAAGCATCCCTTCCCTCATTTGACTGAAAGCAAATGTTAATTTTCCCAATTCTTAGTCATCTTATTAACGACTCTTACTCATTTTTTAGCTTTGGGATTGCGCACAGTCATAAGATGCTACACATACGCCGGTTTGTTTACAACCCGCGGCCACCGAGGCCTGGCGGCGGGCCTACGTCGCATGATAAGACGCACTACGTTGCGATCGGAAATGTATAAATTGAATATTACTTATGCACAATTTTTACAGCATTTAGAAAAACTTTGAGAACGTTTTCTTTCACCTCTCTACAGAAGGAAAGAGACTCATGCGCCTCCGAGCCGCAGGATGCGACTCCTAGTTTTTAATACAGTATGTGGAGAAGCAAATGTAGAGCACGTTCTCCCAAAGTGGGGTCCGCGGCCCCCTGGCGTGGGCCGCAGGTAACTGCAGGACGGGGGCCGCGGGAGGTCTAAAAAAAAAATATATATATATTCTCAATAATTATTTAATGTTAAATTTATAATGTTTTTATTTTGTAATACATTAAAATATATTGTGTTCATTCTTTACGACATGAATAATCCACTGTAATCCTTTTTGTATTACATGTTTGATAGCGAGGCTAATTCCCCAAAATAAAAAACCAGAAGAGCAATTCCTTAATGTTGTCATTCATGGTTATTATTTTGGGGGCCACGCAGACCCGTCCAGAAATTCTTTTACGCGTGGCCACGGTCGTTACTGAGTTTGGGAATGGCTGCTGTAGAGGATCGAGGATAAGTGCAGTTTTCAACCATCAAATAAAATGCAATAGTCTACATTACACAGAGTGTAAATGAACATGATCTCAGAGTGAGGGAGGTGTACACAGACAACACTATTGTTTGTTACAGGATGGAAAATATGGTCAAAAAAGACCTGAAATACATATTGTCAGCCATGTTGCAAGGCTCTACAAACTCTATCAAATTTATTTCACGAACATATTACTTTTGGGCTCAAACATGAACTTTTATTTCAATTCAAAATGTAGGTAATAGAGCTATTCTTTATGGGCGATTTAACGAACTTCCATCACGAGGAGAGGGATACGCAGGACTGTTTCCTGACAACGTGTCAGTAGAGTATTTTAATTTGGTGTGGCACAGAATACTCAAACAGGACACGCCTGGTCCTGTGCGCTTTTTAAGGGGATTGGGGTACATGGCCACGTTGAGGCTGCACACGCATCAGCCACAACACGGTGGAGCGGCTGCCGAGAGGAGCTGGTGAGGGTCCAGCCGCTACGCAGCCGCTCCCCGTGTTTGTGAGCTGACGTTGCAGCCTCAACGTGGCCAAGTACCACCCCCATAAACGCCATGAAGACCAAGCGTGTTCTTTGAGTAATACTTGCACCCAATAAATACAACTGCTGCAGGAAACCGTCCGCGTCTCCCTCTCCTCATGAAGGCGCGATTACACGCCCTAAATAAAGCTCTGATCCCTACATTTTGCATTGAATAAAACGTTCATGTTTGAGCCCAAAGTAACATTTGTGAACAAATTTAACAGAATTAGAGAACCAGCAAATGGCTGACAAATGTAATCAGTCTTATTAATAGCACCAATTCTCATCCCTGTAACAACAATAGTGATGTCCTGTGTCCACCTCCCTCACTCCTGAGACATAGTTCATTACCCCTCTTGTAATGTAGCCTAATAGCATTTATTTTATATGTCTGAAACTGCACATATCCAGATCCTCTACAGCAGCCATTCCCAAACTCAGTAACACCGAGCCCCCTTAACAATCATGACGGGTCAGCGTGGCCCCCCAAAAAAATAACCAAGAAGACAACATAAGAATAGGCTCTTCTGGTTATTTTTATTTTGGGGAAATAGCCTCTGCTACAAACATTGTACTACAAAAAAGCTTAACAGTGGATTATTCAAGTCAAATAATGAACACAAATAATTCTTACATATTACAAACAAAACATATAATTTAACATTAAATAATTATATATATATATATATATATTTTTTTTATGACCTCCCGCGCCCCCGACTCAGTACCCTCGCGGCCCACCATGGCCGCGGACCCCACTTTGGGATACACTGTGCTTCTACATTTAGCTTCACATACAGTTAAAATCTTAGGAGATCGGCCAACCTGCGGCTCTCGGAGGCGCAAGCTCTCTTTCCGATCTGTAGAAGGAAAAAACGTCTCAAAGTTTTAAAAATGCTTAAAATTGTGCATAAAGTAATATTCAATTTAAACCTTTCCGTCAACGTCGTGCGTCCTACATTCCTGCGACGTAGGCCCGCGCCAGCGCGCTGTTGTAAACAAACCGGCGTGAGGATCATAAGACTTGCTCATCCCCAAAGCTAAAAAGAGAAGAAGTCGATAATAAGACTGGACAAGAATGAAAATTAACATTTTGCTTTCCAGTCACTGAGGAATGCCTGCTTCAGTATTAGCTGATGTCAATAGATGTTTCTATGAGATAATGTTGTATATGTGCTTAGTAACTACAAAAAAGGCCGCTACGGGGGAGTTGAACCTGTCTGTCCACCTTGGAAATGGGGGCGTGTCAAAAGCGCCTCATTGTGCAATTAAAGAGACAGCACCAAAACAGGTTTGCTCTCGGGGGAGACGCACCTCAGAACAGGTGTAGGAAGAAAGGCCAGTGGAGCTACAATAATGGAGAACTCAGACCAGTGCAATGCAGTTACCTTTATATATGCCAACAAATTGATGATTTAGATGTAAAAATCAATTATTTGAGCACAACACGATATGTCACCTTTAAGTCAAATAAGAGTCATATTTACATATAAAAATCATTATTATTGGTTCCAATACGACCAAAATCTAACCAACAATGATTCGACCTCCAACATTGTTAATATGCAAAAGCACAACAATAAAACCACAGTATGCCACTAAATAAAATGCACAAATATAGGCACAAGGGGGTGAACAGATAAGCAGTAACGTGTAGATTGCATTCTGGATTCCATCTTCTGACTGTCACCATTTAAAACATCGCACAAACGCAATTGCCTCATCAGAGTTAACAACATACACGTCGGTTCCCTCGTACTGAGTTCATAAATCACATTTATAAACACATCTAAATATTTGACACTGAGAACAGAGAGAAGATCGTTTATTCACAGGATTTTTAGTAAACATTAATAATTGAGAATCCATATCCTTTAAGCAACACAAATATTGTATTATTTTGTTCAAGTCCAACAGACAGTAGAAAGTTTTAGCCTTTAAGTGCAATACCATATTTCTAGAAATCTTCTTCCCCTCCACAGGCCAAACCAACGGAGACATGTTATGTCTGGTTTAGACTGTTTAGTCTGGTTTAATCTGGTTAGTCCTGGTTTAGTCTGGATATTAGTCGGTTCTACGTCTGTTCTAGACAGGTTTTATCTGTTTAGTCTGGTTTAGTCTGGTTTGGATCTGGATTTGGTCTGGTTTAGTCCTGGTTTATACTGGGTTTGTCTGGGTTTAATTCTGGTATTCAGTCTGGATTAGTCTGGGTTAGTTCTGCAGTGAGCAACATGTCCTTCAGCACCACGCTGTTATACCCCAGTTTTATTATAAAAGACCATGTTTCATAGTTCACTGGGATCACACTAGATCATATACGGAATCGTGGACGGAAATCGGAAGTAAATATTACAAATTACCTATATAATGCCTAAACTTAACCATCCTCTCCCATAAAATAACCCCCCCCATCCTTAACCCTAAACCATAACCATCTTACTCAGACGCTAAAACATAACCAGTCACCATCTTAATGGACATATTCGTCTAAAACTAATTCGAAAGTACGAGTGTTACTTCCGTTTCGTCCCGATTCCGTAATGATCTAGTGCGTGCACCAATTGTTCACTGTTGAGGTTTGTTGTCAGTTGGATGCGTCAGAAAAATCGGATCCGTCTGAAACACATACCCAGTGAGAAAATGTTCCGCGGTGCAAAAATAAATCCGAATTAAAAAGCGTCCATTTTACGCACACAATTTTAGTAGTAATTAATTAATCTTAATGAACTTGATAAAGTCCCGTCCCCCTCAGCCCTTAAACACAGTTGTATCTTTGAAGTCAAGTAAGTGTACCAATAAATGTGAGAAACTATTATGAACATAAAATAAACTGAGCTAAAGACATCACAGTAACAGATTTTGTGTGAAATCAATTATAATCATTTAAAGTGTGTATGCAGTATCATATGAAACACTTTAGTGTGTAGTGTTCTGTGCGTGAACTAACCAGAGTAGTCTCAGTCCGACAGTCCTGGACTCAGTAGAAAACCACACAGATCAGAACCTGCTCGAAGTTCAGACAGATCGTTCAGAACCTCAGGTCCAGGAATGTAGATGTGATGGTTGACACCAAAGCTGAGGCACAGAGGAACAGCTGATCTCTGACAAACACAGTTCACAACCTTCTTAAAGAAAACATGATTTAAAGGAATCCTCGTTATCTTATAGACAACGATGACTAGCTGATGAATTGCTCTTGCTTGATATTCTGATACTGAACATGTTCCAAATGATAGACTGATCCACACTGTCATAGATTAAACATCAGAGCAAAGCACAGTACTCTCCTTTAAGATATTAAACCCTTGATCCACACCACCAGAGAACGACAAATTCCCAAGAGCGCGCAGGGACAGGATATACGAACCAACGACCCACTTCTAAATAATGTCCTGAAGTCCACAGAGCGCTCAGGGTTCATTGACCACAGCTGCGTGTGACACATTCAGCGCCTAAATCTAGAAGCCTCATATCCCACAACTGACCCATTTTACAGAATAATAACAATAATGTTTAAACAGTGAATGCATTCATTAAACACCACTTAGTGAAATGAATAATAGTAATAAGAATGAAAAACTTTATATATTTATAAGTCTAGAATTACATTAAACCACATGAGCTTTATATAAAGAGGCTTATATTGTGAATAATCACATTTAAACAAGTGACTATAGTTTTGTGCGTCCAACAACAGAAAAGTGTCTGATGTTGTCTTCACAGCTGTGTCTTATTAAAAGAAAACGTTCTAAGACACTTCCTCATAGTAAGATGGATATTTACATCCAGCCCCTTGAAAGCTCCGCCCACTTTCCAAGCTCTATACATCTTGAATAAACAAGACCACTGTATTATTGCTAAACTGTATGATGGGAATAAGACCTAATGGTTCATTTATCAACCGGTCTGCTCCCTCTGTTTCACAGGAAGGAACTTGCTCCCGACAGTTATGTAGGACGATACCCAGCTCTCACCAAACATGAGGTATCCCGAGGTATAAAATGAAGGACCACACACCTGAGAGAGTAGAGCTCCACAGTGAGGACTCCGCATCCAGCACACAGCACAGACACACTTGAGTCACTCAGTTTCATTAACGACTCAGAATCCAGTTTCAGTGAAAGGGAGGGTGCTGAACTCAGCGCTGTTGCCACCACTTCACAGTCCGTCTCTGAGAGTCTACATTCACACAACCTGAAACAGACGTTAGAATTAATTATGTTAGAGTCTGCATCAGGACTTGAAGCAGTTTGTGAGGACTGACCGAGCCTTCCTGCAGTACCTCACAGGCAGGATCAGATCTCCTACAACCTTCTGCAGACGTGTTGTACTTCGTTTGGAGTTCCAGTTCCTCCCGGACCTGGTCAGACACTCTTGCAGCATGTAGGCCAGAGCAGCGCACCTGGAAACACAGACAGTTCGCCTGCTAGTCGCCTGATCCAGACTTCAGGAGAAGCTGGATCAGCTGCCGGAGAGACTAGTAACCATTCTCATCTCCATCAGACAGTGTAAGAAGAAGATGCTTCTGTCTGAAGACTCCTCCACTGAGCTCTCTCTTTGAGGTTCAATGACTTGTGGATTTCAGACTGTTCCCAGGATTCAGGCAGACCTTATAAAATCTCTGGTGGAGTCCATACTGAGGCCAGAAGGAAGCCACAAACAGGTCCAGGCGACGTTTGAACCGCTCAGGGGATTTATCAAGAGACCTTCTGATAAACTCACTACTGCCACCTCACATTTGTCTGAGTCTTTTATCACAGATGAAACTTCGTCAACTGACTGCATGTCCACATACCCAAGCAGTGCAGCAGGTAAACCGTGCCATAAACTCCTGGACACTCAGGTGGACGAACTGTAGACAGATTGGTTGAAGACAACACTTCTTGTTTGAAGATCACTGTACAAGAGTCCTGAGTAGACCGAGGGCACCGCTCGTCAGGTCGCAAGTTCCCACTGCATCCAGGTCTTCCTGGTAGAACATTATGTTTCCCATGCACAGATGTTTCAAAGGCCAAGTCTGCCCCGCTTCAGGAGGATGTTCTGCTTCTGTCGACACCACAGTTGGATCTTGTTACCGCTTCCTGAACCTGACCAGACCAAAAACTGCTTGTCTCTGAACGGGCCTCATGACTCGGTTGGTATTTCTCTATCTGGTTGGTCTGCACCAATCAGGACGCCAGCGTACATGTCCTGAGAGTCTGGTGACAGCGCTCCGCTTCGATCCGGTTCTCAACATTGGTCCAGGACGGTGTCGGTGATCCAGCAAGGAAGATGGGGATCTGACACATGATGTGCGGCTGCGTGAGCTTCTGATGTGGGACAGGACGTCTTACACTGCCTTCATCCGTGAACCTCTTCCAGAAGTTACGGCTCCTTCAATGACCTCAGTGATGAATCCTCTGACCTCTGTGACTCTAGTGCACACTCTGTGCTGGGATCTATTGGGCTGTGCTGGTCTGGAGTAACCAATAAGGGCATAGAAGCAGAGTGCCTCTGATGAGGTACACAATATCAGGCACAACTGACGTCTGGCTCTCTGTGTGAACCTCAGAATGAGTTCACTTTCAATAGTACCAGACCCAAGGGTATTCCCGCTCACTCGTCCCGGCCGTCTAAGATGAAGAGAGTCTAAGAACGACATAGATTGTGGAGAGAGAGTCTGTGGACACACTAACAAACAGTTACCCAAGTCATACCATGATGAATTCAGAGCAGTTTCTGAGCATGATGATCATGTGACATCAGTTTGACACAGGGAATGAAGGTGTTTATAATAACGTTTTATTACTTACTTGAACGAAAAACGCCATCAGCTCAAAGTGTCGATGGGAGAAGTTTCTCCGTATGTGTTAAACACTATAATAAAATGTTTATCGAAAGAAAACACAGGGTAACTGACAGAAGCAGAAGATAAAGCACCTGTTTTTATCCAGCGCTGGAATGGAACACACTTATGTCTGAGCTGCATCAGACTGTAGCGCTGACCCTTCTTCACCAGTTTTTCATCTCTCCAGAAGACAGCGCACCACACAGCTCCCAGCTCCTGTGTGTTCTCTGAGCCCTTAGCCCAGTTCTCACAGAACTTCAGGACATGAGAAGGTCTTCGCCCCACTCCAGCCACCGCCACAGGACAGCAACTCGCTCTGATTGGACTGTGGCGCCCCCTCTGCTCCTCAGTGCAGTGCATTAAAGATGTCCCTGACACCTGATGGAGGTTTTCCTGCACAGTCTTCTGGAGAGTTCCCTCAGCCTCTGCTCCTCATGCTGGGCAGTCCTTCATGGAGAGTTCCCTCATTCCCTGCTCCTCATGCTGGGCATCTTCTGGAGAGTTCCCTCCTCCTCCGCTCCTCATGCTGGGCTTTGTTGTTCACTGAGGCCTCCAGTGATGTACATCTCAGTGGAAGAAGCCTGTTCAGAGGAGTACTTCCTAGCTACCTTCTGTTCCACGGCCACACACCAACATCTGCTGATCAACGCTGTTTTATGATCCTGCAGAAGCTTCAGGAGCTCTTCTTCTGTTAGAGGAATGCAGAGCTTAACAGTTTAATGAATCATGTGTTTTCTTTTATATATACTTCTATTCAGGCATCTGTTTCATTTAGGCTTATTCCCCTGTTTCCAGAGTCCCTCCTTTAATCTTGAAAGGATGTAAGGCTCAGCAGCAGTTTACTTCAAGTCTTTAGGTGGCACCGTGCATCCAGAAAGTACTCAACCACCTTCATGCATGTTTGAACTATTTGACCAAACTTAGTACATTGGTATTCATTGTGTTTTGATTCTTTTAACCAATAACGGCAAAGATCCAAAAACACATCCAAAACTTTTGTCATTAGAGTACTTCCGAGTAAGATTGACAGAAAATGAAACCTTGAGATTACAACTGTAGAAATGACAATTACTGGATGCACCAGATATGAAGTAACCCTTTGGCCGATTGATATCCTGCTATTAATGTTTCTAATATGGCCGATAACCATTCTTTTGCTGATAACGATGTTTATAAAATAATAAAATATCCATTACGATATATAAAAGTTTGTACATACTGAATTTATTTACTCACTTTTCAGAATGTATATTATTTTAGTTAGCATGGGCGATGTGGGAAAAGGCACACATAGCTTTTTGTGTGGCACTTATTTGCGAGTAGAAATCTATCTTTAATGCAGCGATGTAGTAGTTATAAAAAAAGTAATGGATAAAAAATAGACAATAATAAATAGTCACCAATATACTTGTATAACATTAAAAACTATGATAAGGTTTAACATAGTATAAAAAGTGGTACATTTTCAGCTATAGAATAATACTATTTGAGTTATACATAAAGATGATTTAGAGATCTTCTGTAATCGAGTATCCTCTACAAGCTGAACATGGATGTGAGAACATCGGCTGATATCGATATTTATAACCAATATATCGTGCATCACTGTTGAAGAATGTATAAAAGTGTAAAAAGGTGGAAATACTTTCAGAGCCAGGTGTCAGACTGGTATGTCCACTTAACGTTATATCAGATTAGAACAGGAGGGAAATGTTTCTAATAATTGAGAGATGTTAAAGTACAGATCTCAGTATGTTTCCACTTGTTCCAATGAAAAACATCTAAATGAGACACTTAGAAATACTCCTCCCTATATTTGTTGAATAGTTGTTTAAAGGAATAGTTTATACGAAGTCACCGGAAGAAGTTAGTGCGCGGACGTAGCGGCTCCTAACTTCTCTCCGGAGACTCTCACTCCGCTGCTACTGGTGTACTACACGTACACGCTGCTACTCATTGACGTGAAGTGAGCGAGAGAGATCACAGTGGAGAGAAGTAGTGCTGCGACGTAGTGTCACTCTCCGATTACTACGCCTCACAATATAGCTACCCTTTTTATGCTGTGCAGAATAGCCTGTTACATTTCTGTGTTACTATGACCTTTGCAGTGTAACACGTCACGAAACTATATACAGTTAATAACGTGGAAGAGTTTGGTCCAGCTACTAGCGGGAGCTACTTTTGGGTACTATACAGTGACCAGAGGCAGGCTGCGGTATGTGCTCCAGTTTTTGATGTTGCATGACAGAGCCACGGACTAAGCGACCAGACTATGTACGTATTAACTAGTCAAAGCTAAGGTTGACATGTGATCAGTAGTTAAAAACGGTGAACAATCCTTTAAAGGCTTATGCTGTGACCTTACATGTCCGTTTGGCGCGAAGCCGTGTGAATGCACCATCTTCAAACACACAAACAAACATAAGAGAACTAAAAAGGACGTGAGGGATCGAGTTTGTGATCTCACAGGTGATACTGAATATCGTTGCTACTTTAAACTGCGTGGCGCTTCGAGAGTTTTTGACTGTAAAATATGAATCTCAACGTTTTAGAATGGAGAAAAAAGACTATCTTTAAAGCCTTATACTTGCATTTGTTTATAACCTGTAACTGTCGGTCACATTATAAATCCTAGATGGAAACATTTACTGTGCAGTAAAACAATTACAAAGTAACAACAGTTCTCGTTGAACTGAGTGGCATTGTGTATTATTCTACCTCTGGTCATAAACAGGTGGAAACAGACAAACCTGAGTGTCGCTCTGAGGTCTGTGGGGCCCTGAGGTGCTTGGGTCCTGAGGTCCTGGGGTCCTGAGGTCTTGGGCCCTGAGGTCTTGGGCCCTGAGGTCTTGGCCCTGAGGTCTTGGCGGCCCTGCGTGTTAGGCACCCTGAGGTCTTGGGTCCTGAGGTCTTGGGCCCTGAGTCTTAGGCTCAGAGTCTTGGCCCTGAGGTCTTGCCTCTGAGGTCTTGGCCCTGAGAGGTCTTGGTCCTGAGTCTTGGGCCCTTAGGTTCTTGGGGTCCTGAGGTCTTGGGTCCCTGAGGTCTTGGGTCCCTGAGTTACTTGGGCCCTGGGCTGGAGTCCAAGCAGTGATTTTCACTGGACAAAACATTGGATATTAGAGCTGTAATGGATTATTAAAAGTAATATAAAGAACATTGATGAACTTAGTGTGTAGTAAAGGTGATGTTGTTTGTGTGTTTTCTGACCTCGTAATGTAGCTGTGGTCAGATGTACCTTCTGATCAGTGTCTACAGAGTCTCCAGGATCAATGGATTCTGTATGTTTTCTGGTGCGGGGTCCCCACAGCAAGAACACCCTCCTACAACACTGATCCTAAAGCATGGAAACAGACCACGTGTGATGAGACTGTGCAGCACCATGAGCACAAGCAGCTCACACTACAAGGTCAAATTTGCAACATATACACTTTATTTTCACAAAAGAAACATTACTAAAATACACACTCCATTGTCATGGACCAATGAACCCTCTTTTCACAATGATGTTCATTGTTTAATCCACTGGTGTATTCTATGACAAAAGCCTCACTCTGACCAGTCGTAAACTTTAAATATAAATTAATCTAAAGTCAGATCATAGTTAAGGCGCGTTCAGACAAACGCTTCAAAAATCTTTTGACGCGCTTCAGCTGAGCCTAAGATAGTTTTGTCATTTTGGTGCTGAAGCTTTGACGCGAGAGACCGCCTGACGCCGTGGGACTGCAGCTTATCTGTTGTCTGTATGTCAGGACGAACGTTGGATCTTTTCACTGAGCAGCGAGCCTTAATTTGTTATAAAAGCAAAATATCATTGTTGTAGGCGTCAACAACTGTTTCGGTTTCACCACAGACTTGAGAGGCTGCAGTGTTTGCATGAGTTCCAGTCATTTACTACCATGGCAGCAGCGTACGGAGGAGTTTCGCTTTCAGCGGATACTTCCGCATGTCACAGCTGCCAGTTCATGGGTTCTCAAACCCCGGAGCTCGCCTCTACCCCTCCCCACCCCTCACCCCCTGCCTCGCTCTCCGCCTCTCCCCGCACCTCGCCTCGCCTCTCCCTGCCTCTCCCGCTTCGCTCGCCTCTCCCCGCCTCGCTCTCACCGCCTCTTCCTGCCTCTCCCCGGCTCTCGCTCTTCTCCTCCCTGCCTCTCCCCGGCACTTGCTCTTAACCAGACTCATCGTCATCCTGTTCTTATAGTAAATAACTACCATTTAACCTACACGCATGTGTTCATATTTTTGTTACTCAGACGTTACCCTACTCATACAAATAATATTACTAATAACCTTAATGACAACAAAACAGCAGCAACGATACATGACTTACTCTCAATGATCAGAGACAGACCCGCTGCTGCTGCTGCTCCGTCTCCTGATTGTTTAAGCCCGCTCAAAGCTTCAAGCTCAGCTTTGACTCAGCTTCGTCGTCAAAGGTATTGTTTTGATACGCGAGTCGTTCGCGTGACAAAAGCTTCAAGTGAGCGCTTATACTATTGAAGCTTTGACCGCGCGCCAAGTGACGCCGGGGGCTCTCAGCTTTCACCTGACGCCTTCACCATTCACTTCAATGCCAACCTGACGCTTTTGACGCCGAAGTTAAGTCGGTGTGAAACGCCCCTTAGTGTTTCCTTTGTTCTCACTGTGGGTTTGAGAGAAGCAGCTCAAGAATGAACTCAGGTGGATCCACATAGACCCGTCACTCTCAGGGACACTAGCACTGGACACAGAGGATCTGTGTGGAAGAAAGACCTGTTACTCTGGTTCCATGGTTCAACCATCAACAGAACAGGTATGAATGTGTTTAATGCAATTACGATAGGACTAAAGACAGGCCAGAGAGACACAAGAGAGAGACTAGAGAGAGAGAGATAGATACAGTAGGTACCAGAGCGAGAGAGACCAATGGAGGAACCAGGAGAGAAAACCATAACACTTGTTTACATTTCAAGAATTCCTCAAAGAAAACAACTGTAAGAGAGAAGAGCTCCAATAACACTATTATTCACTGTTATTATATGAAGAGAGAGAGTTTTCCACAGGTGACTCTCACATTGTGATCTCCTCTTTCTGCTCTCTCTTTCTCTCTCTGGTCTCTCTCTGGTCTGTCATATTTATCCATCGTAAATGCTTAAAAACTCATTTCTTCCTTTTTCATGATTGGTTGAACCAATGGACCCAGAGTAACATGGTCTATCTCTCCACACATAAGCTAAATCCTCAGGTGTCCAGTGCTGTTCCCTGAAACAGTGACGGGTCTCTGAGGAGAATCCACCGAAGTTCAAATCATGAAGCTGCTTCTATCCAACCACAGTGAGAACAAAGGAAACACTAAAGGGAGCGTTCACAAACCCAGGACTTAACTTCGCGTCAAAAGCGTCAGGTTTGCATTGAAAGTGAATGGAGAGCGCGTCAGGTGAAGCCGAGAGAGCCCCGTCGTCACATGGCGCGCGCAAAGCTTCCCAACAATCCTCACGCGCCGACCCTTGAAGCTTTGACCCGAAAACGCTCGCGTATCAAAACAATCCCTTTGACCCGAAGGCGAGCAAAGTGCTGTCAGCTTTTGAAGGCTTTGACTCGGGCTTTTCAACCCAACAGGAGACGAGGAGCAGCATCAGCAAGCGGGTCTGTCTCTAGCATGAAGAGAAGTCGTCGTATCTGTTGCTGCGGTTTTGTTGTCATTATTGTTAATAGTAATATATATGTATGAGAAGATTAACGTTTCTAGGTAAACAAAAATCATAGAACACATGCTGTGTAGTAAATGTAGTTTATTTAATAAAAAGAACAGGCTGACAAGAGTCTGGCTCAGAGCAAGAGACGGGGAGAGGCAGGGAGAAAAGCGAGCAGAGAGCCCTGGAGAGTCAGGGGAGAGGCGAGAGCGTGGCGGGAGAGGCGAGCGAGAGCCGGGGACGAGGGCAAGGGAGAGGCGCGCGAGAGGCGGAGAGGCGAGAGCGAGGCGGGGAAGCGGCGAGCGATCCGGGGCACGCGAGAACTCAGACTGGGCCGTGTGGACAACATGCCGTAAGTCACCGCTGACAGCGAACTCCTCCGTAACGCAAGCCCTGGAGTAAATGTCGGAACTCTGCAAACACTGCCCAGGCCTCTCATTCTGTGGTGACCCCAGGAACATTTTTTGTTGAAGCCCATACAACAATGTTATTTTGCTTTATATACAAATAAAGGCTCGCTGCTCATTGAAAAATCCAACGCTGGTCCTGACTACCGTAACAGAGAAGCTCCATCCACCGCGCAATGCCGCGTCACTCGCGTCAAAAGCTTCAAGCACCCAAAATGACAAAACTATCTCTGGCGCAGCCGAAGAGCGCGTCAAAAGCTTTTTGAAGCGTTTGTCTGAACTCGCCTTAACACTGATCTGACTTTAGATTACATTTATATTTTAAATTTACGACTGTACAGATGAGGCGTAGTCATAGTGAATCACCAAGTGGATTAAACAATGAACATCACATGGTGAAAAGAGGGTTCATGTCCATAGACAATGGAAGTTTGTATTTTAGTAATGTGCTTTTGTTGAAATAAAGTGTATATTGTTGCACATTTTGACCTTGTCGTGAGAGCTGCAGTTGCTCAATGGTGCTTCAGTCTCATCACAGAGGTCTGTAACCACTGCTTTAGGATCCAGTGTATTAGGAGGTGTACTCTGCTGTGGGACCCCCGCACCAGAAAACATACAGAACCATTGGATCCTGGAGCTCTGAAGACACAGATCAGAAGGAACCATCAGACCACTGAGCTACACAAACTGCTTGTCAAAACACATCAACAACAATCACTTTACTACACACCTAAGTCTCATCACTGTTATTTAAATACTTTATAAAACCATTACAGCTCTAAAATCCAATGTTTAGTGTCCGAGAAAAGACTCACTGCTGACTCCAGCCCCATGTCCTCAAGACCTCAGATGACCCAAGACCTCAGGCCCCAATACCTCAGGACCCAAGACCTACGAGGGCCCAAGACCTCAAGGACCCACGACCTCAGGCCCAAGACCTCAGTGCCAATACCTCAGGGCCCAAGACCTCAGAGCCCAAGACCTCAGGGCCCCAAGGACCTCAGGACCCAAGACACAGTGGCCAAAAGAACACTCGCGGCCCAAGCCACTCCGGCCCAAAGACCTCAGGGCCCACGAACCACAGGCCCAAGTACCGTCAGGGCCCAAGACCTCAGGGCCCCAAGGACCTCAGGTCCCCAAGCCCTCAAGCGACACAAGGTTTGTCCTGTTTCCCTGATTTATGACCAAAGGAATGAAAACACACAATGCACTCCGTAAGCAACAAACAGTTGTAACTCTTGTAATGTTTTAACAAGCCAGTAAAAAAACGAAAGAAAGGTATGAAAAAAAGAAAAAAGATTACAGTAGTCTGGGAATTACGAGAAATAAAAAATGGAAATGGAATATGGTCAAAAGATAGTAGGAGAAATAGAAACAAAACAGAGAAAGAAAAAAGAAAAGGAAAAAAAAGAAAAGAAAAAATAAAAGAAAGACAAATAAGAGAAAAATGTTATCCCTCTAGGATTTTATAATGTGACCGACACAGGCAATAAACAAATGCAAGATAAAGGCCTTTAAGATAGTCTTTTTTCTCCATCTAACGTTGATATCATATTTTACAGTCAACTCTCGAGCGCCACGCAGATTAAAGTAGCAACGATAATTGCTATCACTGTAGATCACAACACGATCCTCACGTCCTTTTTGTCAACTTATGTTTGATGTGTTTGAAGATGGGCATTTCACCACGGAGCAGACTTCCAGCCTCATGGACATCTTATAGGTCACATTCTAAGCCTTTAAAGGAAGTATTCACCGTTTTTAATACTGACCATATACTGTTCTTCACCTTACTAGACTAGTTAATACGTACCTTCTGTCTTAAGTCCGTAGCGCTCTGTCATGCAAACGGAGCACAAACGGAGCACACAACCGTCAGCCTCCTCATCGGTCACTGTAAATTACCCAAAAAGGTAGCTCCCGCTAGAAAGCTACAAACCTCTTCCAAGTGTTCCTATAAAAATGTCAAGTTACGTGACGTGTTTACACTGACAAGTATAGTAACACAGAAATGTAACATCCGATTTTCCGTCAGGGCGGCTCAAACGGTCCTATATTGTCGGCTAGTATCTGCAGGTGCGCTACGACCCCGCGCACTCACTTCTCTCCGAAGGACTTCTCTCTCGCTCACTTCCGTCAATAAATAGCAGCGTGACTTGGTATACACACAACCGTAGCAGCGAGAGAGACGTCTCCGACTAGAAGTTAGGAGCGCTACTCCGCGCACTAACTTCTCTCCGGAGACTTCTAAAAACATTCCTTAAAGACCACTATTCACAAATATATTGGAGGAGAATATTCTTGAAGGTCCTCATTTAGATGTTTTTCATTTGGCACAAGTGAAACAATACTGATCTTGTCCCTTTAACATCTCCTCAATTAAAGAAACATTTCCTCCTGTTTAATCTGAATATAACGATACGTGGACAAACGCCGCCTGACACCTCTCCAAAAGTATTCCACCCATTTCCCTTTTATATCATTTTTCAACAGTGAAGCACGATATATGTGTATAAATATCGATATCAGCCGATGTCATCCAATCCATGGTTCAGGTGCAAGAGGAACTCAGATTACCGAACGCTAAATCATCTTTAAGAAACACAACAGTATTGATTATAGCAAGAAAGTAGTCACCACTTTTAATACTATGTTAAATCCTTATAGTTTTTAATGCAATCAATTATTATTGGTGACTATTTATCTTGTCTAGTTTTTAATCCATAAATACTCCTTTTTTACATAACTACTACATCAACTCTGCATTACAGATATTTTCACTCCCACATAAAGAGCCAAACAAAAAGCCCTGTTTTGCCTTTTCCCACATCGCCCACTTCTAACTAAAATAAAAGTCCATTCTGCAAATAGAGAAATAAATTCCTATGTACAAACTTTTATCATCTCAGATATTAAAAATTATTATTTTATAAACATCGTTATCA
This sequence comes from Knipowitschia caucasica, assembly GCA_964034765.1. Taxonomy (NCBI): domain Eukaryota; kingdom Metazoa; phylum Chordata; class Actinopteri; order Gobiiformes; family Gobiidae; genus Knipowitschia; species Knipowitschia caucasica. The sequence goes on from OZ035825.1 coordinate 9,084,898, forward strand.
GCAAATACTGTTAACGGCCATTAATCAAAGAAACATTCATAACGATATCAAAATCGCCAAAGTGTTTCATATCGGTGCAAACTCCCTAAATTCATTTTCTTACAGGTTGTAATCTCAACGGTTATTCATTTTTCATGTCAACTACTCGGAATAATCTAGTGCGACAAAGTTTTAAGATGTTTATTAGGATTCTTTGCCGTTTTGTTAAGAATCAACACAAAGAATACCATGTACATAAGTGTTCAAAAATAGTCCCAACTGCATGAAGGGGAGGATTGAGTACTTTATCTGCTCACAGTGGCCCACTAAAGCAGAAGTAGACCTCTGCTTGCGGACTTACAATCTTATCACAGCATCACAAGGAGACTCTGGAAACAGGGAATAAGCTCTAAATGAAACATGCCAGAAAGAAGAAATATAAAAGAAACACATGATTAACTGTAACGTCTGCATTCCACTCACAGAATGAAGACTCCAGAAGCTTCTGAATGATCATAAACAGCGTCCATGGATCAGCAGAAAAATATTGGGAAGTGGGCCGATGGAACAGAAGGAGTACAGTAAGTACTCCACTTAACATCATCTCACTGCAGCTGTACATCCACTAGAGGGCCTCTAGTTGAACACACCCACAGCCCAGCATGAGAGCGGAGGCTGAGGGGAACTCTCCAATAACGAAGACTAGCCCAGGCATGAAGGAGCACGAGGCTGCATGAACTCCTCCAGCCATGAAGACTGCCACAGCATGAGAGCCGTAGGCAGAGGGAACTCTCCAAGAAGACTGTGCAGGAAACCTCCATCAGTAGTCAGTGACATCATTACACACTGCCCACTGAGGAGCAGGACAGGGGTGCGCCACAGTCCATCAGCGCAGTGCTGACAGCCTTGGCGTGGCTGGAGTGGGAAGACCTTCCTCAGTCCATGAAGTTTCAGTCTGAACTGGCTCAAGGGCTCAGAGAACCAGGAGCTGCGTCTGGTGGTGCCAGCTGTCCCTTCAAGAGAGATGACCTGTGAAAGGGCAGCGCTCCAGACTGATGCTAGCTCCTACAAGTGATCCATCCAGCGCTGGAAATACAGGTGCTTTATCTACTGCATCAGTCCATATTCACAGTGTTTACTATCAACACATTTATTATAGTGTTTAACACAACTGAGAACGTTCTCCCAGCCCTGAGCTGATGGCGTTTGAATCAGTAACTAATAAAACGTTTATACAAAACAACACACCTCTTCCTGAGGGTCAAACGATGTCACATGATCATCATGCACAGAAACTGCTCTGCATTCATCATGTATGCGACTGGTAACTGTCATGTCTTGTGTCCAAAGACTCTCTCTCCACACCTCCTCACTGTCCGTCTCTAAACTCCTCTTCGATCTTAGACGGCCTGGACCGAGCAGACTGGGTCTGGGACTTTGACTGTGAGCACATCTCTGAGGTCACACAGAGCTCAGACGTCATAGTGCTGATAGTACCTCAATCAGCGGCCCTCCTGCTTCCTACAAGCCCTTATTATGGATCACCCCTCACAGAACACAGCAAAGCCAATCAGCTCCCACAACAGAGTGAGTGCCAGAGTCACAGAGGTCAGACGCATCATCACTGAGCGTCAAAGGAGCATACTTCAGGAAGAGGTTCACAGATGAAAAGAGCAGTGTAAGACCAGTCTGTCCCACATCAAGAAGCTCCCGCAGCCTCCACATCATGGTCAGATCCCGCATCTTCTGCTGGATCACCGGCCACTCGACCTGGACCAAATGTTTCGAGAACCATCGACACAGCGGAGCGCTGCCCCCAGACTCCTCAGCGACATGAACGCTGGCTTCCTATTGGTGCCGACCCACATGATAGAGCACAAATACCAACCGAGACCTGAGGCACGTTCAGAGAAAATGCAGTTTTTTGTCTGGCAGGTTCAGAGCTGAAACAAGAGTCAACAGTGGTGATCGACAAAAGCAGAACATCCTACCCTTGAAGCTGGGCAATGGCCTTTGAACATCTGCGCATCTAGGAAACATAATGTTCTAACCAAGGCAAGACCTGAGCCGGTGGGACTAGGACCTGACCAGAGGCCTCGTCCTACTCAGGACTCCTGTACAGGAGATCTTACAACAAGAAAGTGTTGTCTACAACCAATCTTCTACACCAGCTTTCGTCACACTGAAGTGACCAGGAGATTATGGCAGCGGTTTACCTGCTGCGCACTGCTTTTGGAATTGACATGCAAGCGTTTGAGAAGTTTCTCTGTGAAAAAGCACACGAGAGCACAAAGTATAAGTCAATTGAGTTTCTCAGACACGTCTCTTGATAAATCCCTGAGTGGTTCAAAACGGTCGCCTGGACTGTTTGTGTGCTACCTTCCCTGGACCTCACATCTGCCATCCAACCAGAGACATTTAAAAGGTCTGCTGAATCCAGTGTGAACAGGTCAGGAAATCCACTAAATCATTGAAAACCATCCAAGCGATGAGCACAGAGGAGGAGTCTTCAGACAGAAGCCTCATCATCTTCCACATCCTGATGGAGATAAGGGAGCCGTCTCTCACTGCAGCTGTGCATCCAAGCTTCACCTGAAGTACTGGAAGGGACTCAGGCAGACGAACTGTCCTGTCTGTTACCAGTTCTCTGCTCTGGCTACCTGCAGAGCAGAAGTCCGACCCTGTCCTGGAGAACTGGAACCAAAGAAGTAACAACACGTCAGCAGACAGTATGTAGGAAACAGATCTCCTCTGTTGAGGAACTGCAGGAAGGCTCGGTCAGTCCTCACAAACTCTTCAAGTCCTGATCAGACTCTAACATATTTAAATCACACCTTCTGATTTAACAGTTGTGTGACCTGTAGACTCTCAGAGACCGACGGTGAAGTGGTGCATCAGCGCTGAGCTTCCAGCCCCCTCCCATCTCACTGAACTGGATCTGATCTCGTCATGAACTGAGTGACTCAATGTGTTGTCCTGTGCAGTGTGCGGAACTGCGGAGTCCTCACTGTGAGCTCACCTCTCTCGAGTGAGTGTCCCTTCATTTAAACCTAGGTGATCCTCATAGTTTCGTGAGAAGCTGTGTATCGACCCCATAACTGTGGGAGCAATTTCCTCCTGATGACACAGAGGGAGCAGCACCGGTTAACATGAAACATAATGTATTCTCACATCATTACAGTTTAGCACTATAACAGTGGTCCTTGTTATCAAGATGAAAGAGCTTGGAAAGTGGGCGGGAGCTTCAGTGTCTGGAGTAAAAAATCCATCTTACTATGATTAAAGGCTTAGAACGTTCTTTAAAAAAGACACAGCTGTGAAGACAAACATCAGGACAACATATCAGTTTGTTGGCCGCACAAACTATAGAGTCACTATTTAAATGTTATTATTCACATATAAGCCTTTACATATAAAGCCTGCATGTGGGTGTATGAATATCTAGACATAATATATAAAAGTGTTCATTCTCATTACTATTTTAAATCATTTCACTAAGTGGTGTTTCCATGAAAGCAACACTGTTTTAAATCATATAGTTATTCTGTAAACAATGGATCAGTAGTTATGCTAGGCTTCAAGATTTAGGCCTACATGAGTCCCACAGCAGCTGTGGTCATGACCCGAGCCGCTCTTCATGACTTCAGGTGACATTAATTAGAAGTGGTCGTTCTGGTTCGAATTCCTGTCCCTGTGGCTCTTGGACTCTTGATCGTTTCTCGGTTGTGTGACAATGGTTTAATATCTTCAAGGAGACGTACTGGTGCTTTGCTCAGAATGTTTACTCTAAGACCGTGTGGGATCACTTCCTTATAACATTTGGAACATGTTCAGATTTCTCAGAATAACAAACCACGAGCAATCCCTCAGCTTGTATCGTAGTCTAGAAGGCTCACATGCTCATACATCATGTTATCTTTTATTCAAGGTATGTGGAACTGTGGGTTTTGTCAAGAACAGCCTGTTCCCGTCTGTTGGCCTCAGCTTTGGAGTCCAACCCCCTGCACATCTCACATTCCTGGACCTGAGACCTGAACGTCTGTCTGATTCAGCAGTGTCCTGATCTGTGTGGTTTTCTACAGATCCAGACTGACGACTGGAGACACACATGGTCATATCACAGCACAGAAACACTACACACTACAAGTGTTTCAATGAAACTGCAAACACACTTTAAATGAATTAGAAATGATTCACCCAAACATCTGTTACTGTGAATGTCTTTAGCTCATGTTTTAATATTATGTTTCAAATAGTTATCTCACCTTACTGTAGCCACTTACATGGAACTTCAAGAAGACTACTGTGTATATAAGGCTGAGGGGGCCGGACTTTTAACACGTTCATTAAGAATTATGTAATTACACAAAATGATGTGCGTTAAAAAAATGGACGCATATTAATGCGTATTTAATTTTTGCACGCGCGGAACATTTTTCCTCACGGAATGAGTTTCAGTCCGGACCGATATATACTGACCAAACCGCACAGACAACAAACCACAGTGAAACACAGGTCGGGCACTATATCAATACGGAAACGGGACTGAAACCGGAATAACACCTACTTCGAATTAGTTTTAGACTAAAATATCCTTAATGGTGACTGGTTAAGTTAGGCGTCTGAGATAAAGGGTTAAGGTTAGGGTTAAGGCTGGGATGGGGTTTATTTTATGGGAATGGCTGTGTTAAGTTATAGGCATTAATAGGTAAATTTAGTAATAATTTACATCCGCTTCCGTCCCGATTCCGTAAATGATCTAGGTGCTGACACCAGTGAACATTAACCTCATGTGATCTATTATAATAACTGGGTATTACCGCATGGAGCTGACAGGACCAGTGCTCACTGCAAGACTCAACCAGCTAAACCCGACTAAACATACAAACCAGACTAAACCAGTCCTAAACCATACTAACCGAGCAAGACCAAATCAGACCAAACCAGACTAACCATAACCTAAACAGACTAAACCAAACTAGACAGACTAGAAACAGACAAACCAGACTAAACCTCAGACTAAACAGATTAAACCAGACTAAAACCAGTCTAACACCATACGAACCAACGACCGTTAGGTTGGCCCTGTGGATGGGAAGTATCTTTCTAAATATGGAATTGCACTTAAAGGCAAAACTATTCACTGGTCAGTTGGACTTGAACCAAAATAAACCAAATTTGTGTTGCTTAAAACTTAATGTATTCCATCATTCATTTAAATGTTACCCTAAAAATCCAAGTGAAAAAAATCCGCAACTCTCTGTTCTCAGGTCAAATATTATATGGATTAAAATGTGAATTATGACAGTCCCGAGGGTACCGACGTGTATTTGATTAACTCTGAGGAGGCGAATTGCGTTTGTGCTATGTTTGAAGGTGACAGTCAGAAGATTGAAACCAGAACACTGCAATCAACAGCACACCCGATACTCTGCTACTCTGTTCATGTGCCCATATTTGTGCATTTTTAATTCCGTGCATACTGTGGTTATAATGTATTACTTTATACTTAACAAGTTGGAGGTCGAACTCATTAGTAGGTTAATATTGGGTGGTTTTAGTACCCAATAAAAACTGATTATTTATATGTTAAATATACTCCCCCCCCCTTTTTTACTTTGACTTAAAGTTGACATATCGTGTTTTCAATAATGAATTTTACATCTAAATCATCAATTTGTGGCCTATAACAGCGTAACTGCAATTCCTGGGTCTGAGTCTCATTATTTGTAGCTCCACAGGCCCCCCCCCCCCCCCCCCCCCCCCTTATAATTTTATTTCTTCTACACCTGTTCTGATGTGCTAGTCTGAGAGCACACCAGTGTTGGTGTAAGCTGTCTCTTAAAATGCAAAAGACGCGCTTGTTTGACCACAAGCCCCCATCCATGTAGAACACAGTTCAACCCACCCCTAGCGCACATTTCACTTGTATTTACAAGCACAAATACAATTATCACATAGAAACTTCTACATAAACATCGCAAACATGGAACATGCCTTCCTCATTGACTGAAAGCACATGTTAATTTTCATTCTTAGATCCATCTTATTATCGCCTCCTTCTCTTTTAATCTTTGGGATGCGCGACAATCAAGATGCTCACAACTCCGTTTGTTTACCAACAGCGGTCCTCGGACCTGGCGCGGGCCTACGTCCGCCGGATATGACGCACTACCCGTTGACGTAAATGTTTAAATTGAATATTACTTATGCACATATAACAGCAATTAAAAACTTTGAGAACGTTGATTTCCTTCTACAGAAGGCAAGAGAACGCATGCGCCTCCGGAGCCGCAGGTTGCCGACTCCTAGTATTATACAGTATGTGGAAGCACATGTAGAGCAGAAATGAATTGTCTCCCAACGTGGGGTCCGCCAGTCCCCCTGGTGGGCCGCGACGCGGTACTGCAGGGTGGCCGCGGAGGTCATAAAAAAAAAATATAATATATATAAATACTATAATTATTAATGTTAAATGCATAATGTTTTGTTTGTAATATTGAAAATGATGTTGTGTTCATAATTTTGACTTGAATAATCCACTGTACCATTAATGTATTACAAGATGATTTGATAGTGGGAAAAAGAGTAATAAAGAAAAAAAAGAGATAAGGAATAATATGAAAAAAGATGAAAGATTGAGAAAAAAATAAAAAAAAGAAAAAAACGGAAAAAGATAAATAAGGAGATAAAAGATAAGGAGAATAGAAGAATGAAGAAAGGGATTAAAAAAATAAAAAGAGAAAATAGGAGAAAGATCATAAAAAAAAAAAACAAAAAGATCATCGAGACGTAAGAAACAACGAGTCACGAACCAAACGGACAAGACTAAGCAACCACAATTAAGTCGAGAAAGTCATGCATCGGCAATTACCCCACCCACACAATAAAACCCCACGCCATCCGACACTTAACAGATAGACATCAAGGTGTATATAATTTCTGGGTGCCACGCATACTCCGTCCGCCTATAAGGGGCCACGTTGATACTGAGTCTTTGGGGAAGGCTGCTGTCGCGGAGAACAGGAAATTGCATTTTCCAACACTACCAATAAATGCATAGTCTACATTAACAAGAGGGTAATGACACCTGACCTCCAGATGTCTGAGGTGTGACACCGACAACACTATTGTTAGATATACAGGGATGCACAGAATAGGTCAAAAAAGACTGAAATTCCATCAGTCCGCCATTGGCTGGCTCTAAATCTGTCTACTTGTTCACAACATATTACTTTTGGGCATCAAACCTGAACTATTATATTCAATGCAAAATGTAGGATATCAGAGCTTTATTTCGAGTCGTTTAATCGCTGCTTCGAAGAGGATAGGGGATGGACCGGACTGTTTCCTGCAGCAGTGAATTTATTGGGTTCACAGATTACTCAAAGACACGCATTGGTCCCTGTGCGCCGATTATGGTGTGTTGGGAACATTGCACGGTTTATGGGTGGCACTCTCAGCCACAACCACGAGAGCGGCTGCGAGCGGCAGTGATGTTCCAGCCGCTGAACGCAGCCGCTCCACCGAGTTGGGCTGAGCGTGCAGCCTCAACGTGGCCATGTACCCCAACCCATAAACGCGCACAGGAACCATGCATCTTTTATTAATCGGTGCACCCATACATACACGCAGTGCCGGAAGACCGAGTCCGCGACTCCCCTGCTCCTCTTGAAGCGCGATTGAAACGCCAAATAAAGCATCTGATACCAACATTTTGCATTGAATAAGACAACAGTTCATGGAGTTCTTAGCCCAAAAGTAATATTTAGTGAACAAATTAGACAGAATTAGAGCCCAGCAAAATGGCCATGACAATATGTCTTTACAGTCTATGTTTGACGCATTCTCATCCTGTAACAAACAAAACTGTTGTCGAGTCCACCTCCTCACTCTGCAGACATGTTCGATAACCCTCTTGTAATTTAAGACATTTGCATTTAATTTTATTGTTGAAACTTGCACCTATCCTGATCCTCTACAGCATCATTCCCCAAAAGGGGGGGGGGGGGGGGGGGGGGGGCAAACACAGTAACACCGAGGCCCCCTTAAAAATCCTGACGGGTCTGCGTGGCCCCCCAAAAATAATAACCAAGAAACAACGAGAAAGACTAGGCTCTTCAGGTTATTTTAATTTTGGGAAAATAGCCTCTGCTACAAACATTGTAATACAAAAAATGAATACAGAGGAATATTCCAGTCAAATAATAACACAATATTTTAAATATAACAAACAAAACATTTATAGAGACCAATTTAACATTAAATAATATATATATATAATAAACAATATTTTTTTATGACCCTCCCGCGGCCCCCCTGCAGTAACCTCCGCGCCCACCAGGGGGCCGCGGACCCACGTGTGGGAGGACACTGCTCTACATTTGCTCCACATACTGTATAAACTAGAGTCGGCAACCCTGCGGCTCCGTAGGCGCATTGCGTCTCCCCTTTCCTTCTGTATGAAGGGAAAATACTTTCTCAAAGTTTTAATGCTGTAGAAATTGTTCATAGTAATATCAATTTATACATTCCGTCACACGTATTGCTCATATTCCTGCGAACGTAGGCCCGCGCCAGGCGGCCCTGTGGTAACAAACCGGCGTGTGAGAATCAGAGACTGTGCGCATCCCCAAAGCTAAAAAGAGAAGAGTCGATAATAAGAGGAGGAAAGACAACTGGACTAATGAAAAAAATTAACATTTGGCTTTCAGTCAATGAAGAAGGCCCTGCTTCATGTTTGCGATTATTGAGAAGTTCCTATGAATAATTGAATTCTGTGCATAGTAAACCTACCAAATGGCCGCTCGGGGGTGGAGTTGAACCTGTGTCTCCTGATGGGGGGCGAGGTACAAAGCGCTCATTTGCATTTAAAGAGACAGACAACCAAAAACGAGTGCTCTCCAGACGCACCTCAGAACAGGTGTAGAAAGAAAGGCCATGGAGCTACAAAATAATGAGACTCAGACCCAGGCATTGCAGTTACCTTAAATAGGCCACAATTGATGATTTAGATGTAAAAATCAACAATATTGAAACCACGATATGTCAACTTTAAGTCAAATAAGAGTCATAATTTAACATAACATCATCATTATTAATGGTTAGCAAAACCACCAAAATCTAACCAACAAATGAGTTCGACCTCCACTTGTTAAGTATAAAAGAAACAATAATAACCACATATGCACTGAAGTAAAATGCACAATAAAAAAAAAAAAGGCACATGAACAGATTAGCATAACGTGTGATGCAGGTTCTGGATTCACTCTTCTATGTCACCTTCAAACATCGCACCAAACGCAATTGCCTCATCAGAGTATCAAATACACTCGTTTCCCATCGACTGTTCAAGAAATCAATTTTTAATCACATAATAAATATTTTGACCTAGACATCAGAGAGAAGCGGTTTAATTTTTCAGCAGGATTTTTAGTAAACAATAAAATAATGATGAAATACATTAATTTTAAGCAACACCAATCTTGATTTATTTTTTGTTCAAGTCCAACAGACCAGTGAAAGTTTACTGCCTTTACGTGCAATACCATATTTAGAAATATATCTTCCCATCCACCGGCAACTAGAAAAAACGGTCTGTTTTAGTCTGGTATAGACTGGTTTAGTCTGGTTTAATCTGTTTAGTCTGTTTAGTCTGGTTTAGTCTGTTCCTAGTCTGTCTAGTCTGGTTTATGTCTGGTTAGTCTGGTTTAGTCCTGGTTGTCTGATTTGGTCTGGTTTAGTCCTGGTTTAGACTGGTATATGTCTGGTTGATTCTGGTTTAGTCTGGTTTAGTCTGTTTCGTCCTGCAGTGAGCACAAGTTCCTTCAGCTCCACGCTGTAATACCCATTATATATATAGATCCAGGTACCATTTCACTGGGTCATCACCTAGAACATAAATACGGAATCGGGACGGAAGCGGAATAAACTATTACAAATTACCTAATAATGCCTAAACTTAACCAGTCCCATTCCCTATAAAATAACCCCAACCAGCCTTAACCCTAACCATAACCATCTTACTCAGACGCCTAAAACTTAACAGTCACCACTTAAGACATATTAGTCTAAAACTAATTCGAAAAGTACGAGTGTTTACTTCCGTTTCGTCCCGATTCACACGCGTAATGATCTAGTGCCGACAAGTTCACTGTGGTTTTGTGTCAGTTGTGTGCGACAGTATAATCGGTCCGTCTGAAACTCTCCAGGATAAATGTTCGGGGGGGGGGGGGGGGGGGGGGGGGGGGGGGGGGGGGGGGGGGGGGGGGGGGGGGGAGGGGGGGGGGGGGGGGGGGGCCGTGCCAAAATAAATACGATTAAAATAGCGTCCATTTTGATTTAGCCGCACACATTTTTAGTTAATTCATTAATCTTAATGAAACTTGTTTAAAGTCCCGCCCCTCAGCCTTAACACAGTGTTATCTTTTGAATACCATGTAAGTGGAACTAAATGTGAGAACAACTATTTGACCATAATATAAACATGAGCTTAAAGACATTCACAGTAACAGATGATTTGTGTGAATCATTTATATTCATTTAAAAGATGTGAGTTTGCAGTTTTCATATGAAAAACCAAACTTATAGTGTGGAGTGTATCTGGTCAGAGAACTGACCAGAGTGTCTCCAGTCGAACAGTCGGACTCTGTGTAGAAAACCACACAGATCAGACACTGCGAATCAGACAGAACGTTTCAGACCATGTCCCAGGAATGTGAGATGTGAAGGGGGTTGGACTCCAAAGCTGAGGCCACAGCGGAACACTGTATCTCTGACAAACCACATTTTCCACAACCCCTGAAATAAAGAAAACATGATGTAATGGAGCATCCGGATCTTATAAGACTACGAATACAAGCTGAGAATTGCTCGTTGCTTTGATATTCTGAGACTGAACTGGTTCCAAATTGAAAAATGTATTAGCAAATGATCCACACGTGTCCCATATATTAATAATCAGAGCAAAGCACATACGTCTCCTTTTAAGATATTAAACCCATTGTCATCACACCCTAGAACCGACAAGAGTCCAAGAGCACAGTGACAGGATTCGAACCCACGACCACTTCTAAATAATTTCCCAGAAGTCCACAGAGCGGCTCAGGGTCATGACCACAGCTGCTGTGGACACATTCAGCCTACTTCTAGAAGCCTCCAGATCAACAACTGACCCTTTTTTTAGTACAGAATAAACTATATAGTTTAAAACAGTGGAATGACCTTCCTGAAAAAACCCACCACTTAGTGAAATGAATAAAAGTAAATGAAAAAGCAAACACATTTATATATTTAATTCTAGACTTACATACACCACATGAGTGCTTTAATTAAAGTCTAAAATAGTGAATCATTCACATTACTAAAAGTGACCTAAAGTTTGTGCGACCAACAACAGAAAAGTGTCCCTAAATGATGGTTGTCTTCACAGCTGTGCTTTATAAAAAAACGTTCTAAGCCTTAATCAAAGTAAATGGATTATTACTATCCATACCCTGAAGCTCCGCCCACATCAAGCTCTATACAACTTGATAACCATACCACTGTTTAGTGCTAAACTGTAATGATTTGATAAACATTATGGTTCATTTAACCTGGTGCTGCTCCGCGCGAGTCTCAGTGTGAGGACTTGCTCCCACAGTTATGTGGACGAAACACAGCTCTCACCAACATGAGGATCCAGAGTTTTCATGAAGGACACTCCCTGAGAGAGGAGAGCTCACAGTGAGGACACCGCAGTCCAGCCCACAGCACAGACACACCTGAGTCCACATCAGTTCATATACGACTCAGATCCAGTGTCAGTGAGAAGGGAGGGGCTGGAACTCCGCGCTGATGCCACCACGAATCACAGTCGTTCACTGAGAGTCTACAGACAGCACAACTGCAACAACTTAGATTTAAATAATGTTAGAGTCAAGATCAGACTTGAAGCAGTTTGTGAGGGACTGACCCGAGCCTAACCTGCAGTTCCTCACAGCAGGTACAGTCCTCCTACTACCTTCTGCAGGACGTGTTGGACTTCTTTGGTTCAGTTCCACCAGGCCCTGGACTGACATCTGTCCGCATGTATGCCAGAGCAGAGCACTGGAACACAGACATTCGACTGCTGATCCCTTCCATACTTTCAGGAGAAGCTGGATTCATCTGCAGTAGAGACTGGTTCCGTTCATCTCCCTCAGACAGTGGAAGATGATGAGCTCTGATCTGAAAACTCCTCCTCTGAGCTCATCTCTTTGAGGTTTTCAATGACTAAGTGGATTCGTGACTGTTTACCACTGGATATTACGCGCAAGAACCTTTCAAAGTCTCTGGTTGGAAGTCCAGACTGAGGCATGAAGGAAGCACGACAACAGGTCCAGGCGACCGTTATGAACCACTCAGGATTGTATCAAGAGACTTTCTGAAAACTCACTTGCACTTAACTTTGTCTGAGTCTTTTCACAGAGAAACTTCCCAACGACTTGCATGTCACTTCCCAAAGAAGTGCAGCAGGTAACCGCTGCCATAACCTCCTGACACACAGGTGGAAGCAGCTGTAGACAAGATTGGTTGAAGACAACACCATTCTTGTTTTGAAAGAATCTCTGAACAGCAGGGGCCTGAGTAGACCGAGTGCCGCGTCTCCAGTCCCACCTGCTCCCGTCTTCCAGGTAGAACATAATATGTTTCCTTGCAGCAGATGTTCAAAGGCCAGTCTGGCCCTTCAGGATGCTTCTTGCTTCTGTCGGCCCCCCCCCCCCACCACATGATGTAGATCTTGTTTTCAGCATCTTAACCTGACCAGACCAAAACCTGTCTTTTCTCTGAACGGCCTCAGTCTCGGTTGGATTTTCTCTAACTGTTGGTCTGCACCAATAAGGAAAGCCAGCGTACATGTCGTATGAGAGTCTGGGCAGCGCTCCGCAATACGATCGGTTAACTCAACATGTGGTCCAGGACGGTGGCTGAGGATCCAGCAGAAGATGGGGCATCTGACACATGATGTGGAAGGTGCGTGCGGGAGAGCTTCTGACTGTGGGACAGGACGTTCTTACACTGATCTTCATCTGTGAACCTCTTCCTGAAGTACTGACTCCTTCTGACCCACAGTGAAGAAGCCTCTGACCTCATTGACTCTGTGCACACTTTCTGTGCTGGGATCTGAAATGGCTGCGCTGTCTGGAGCTGAGATCCATAAAAGGTGCAGTAGGAAGCAGAGTGCCTCTGATGAGGTTCACTATCAGCACACTGACGTCTTAGCTCAGGTGTGTAACCTCAGAGATGAGCTTCACAGTCAAAGTCCAGACCCATCTGCCTCGTCCCGCGCCGTACTAAGATGAAGAGGAGTTTAAGAGGACGGACAGAGAGTGTGAGAGAGAGTCAGTGGACAAACAAGAAATGACAGTTACCAAGTCATACATGATGAATGCCAGCCGATTTCTGAGGCATGATGACATGTGACATCATTTTAGACACCAGGAATTGAAGGTGTTTATATAACGTTATATATTAGTTATGATACAAACCCATCAACACATGCTGGAGAAGTTCTCAATGTGTTAAACACTAAAATCAATGTTTGAAAGTAAACACTGTGACACTGGACTGAAGCAGAAGATAAAGCACCTGTTTTTTCCAGCGCTTGTGATGGAACACTTGTATTGACGCTGCAACCGACTGTAGCGCTGAGCCCTTTCACCGGTTCATCTCTCTGAAGGACACGGCAGCCACCAACTCCAGCTCCTTGTTTCACTGAGCCCTGCAGCCCAGTTACAGACAGAACTTCAGACTGTAGAATGTCTTCCCCACTCCAGCCACGCCACAGGTCAGCACTGCTCTGATGAGACTGTGGCGCCCACCTGCTCGCTCCTGCAGTGGGCAGAGCTTTAAAGATGTCTCAGTCACTGATGGAGGAGTTTCCTGGCACATCTTCTTGGAAGTTCCACAGCCTCTGCTCCTCATTGCTGTTGGGCATCTTCATGGAGAGTTTCCCTCCCCCTCTGGCTCCTCAGCTGGGCAGTCTATCTTGGAGAGTTCCCTCAGCCTCCGCTCCTCATGCAGGGACTGTGGAGTGTTCCACTAGCCCTCTGCTTGATTTACAGCTCAGTGAAGATGCAGTAAGAGGAGCTAACTTCCTGCTCTTCTGTTCCCTCGTCCACACTCCCATATCTGCTGATCAACGCTGGTTATAATGATGCCTGGCAGAAGCCTCTGGAGCTCTCTTCTGTGAGAGGAAGCAGACGTAACAGTTCTTATCATGTTGTTTCTTATTAATAATACTTTCTATTACAGCAATGTTTTCATTTAGACTTATTCCCTGTTTCCAGAGTCTCCTTTTTTATCTGTGCAAGATTAAGTCTCAGCAAGTTACTTCAGCTTTAGTGGCACAGTGCATCCAGAAAGAACTCAACCAACCTTCATGCAGTTGACTATTTGAAACTTATGTACATAGGGAATTCTTTGTGTTTTGATTCTTAACCAACGGCAAAGTGAACCTAAAAAACATCTAAAAACTTGTCATAGAGTATTCCGAGTAGATTGACAGGATAATGAAAACCGTTGAGATAACAAACTGAAGAAATGCAACTTAGGATGTCGCGCCGCTCTGAACACTTTGCCGCATTTTGATATCCGATATTAATGTTTCTATTAGGCCGATACCAGTATTTTGCTGATAACGATGTTTATAAAATAATACTAATAATAATTCTGAGATGATAAAAGTTTGTACATACAGGAATTAATTCCTATTTTTCAGAATGTATTTTTATTTTAGTTAGAAAGCGATTGGCGCAAAAGGCACACAGGAGCTATTTTGTGGGCTCTTATTTTGAGGTGAAAACCTATCTTTAAATGCGCGTATGTAGGTAGTTATAAAAAGAGTAATGATAAAAATAGACAAGAATAATAGTCACCAATAATAAATGATAACATTTAAAAACTATGATAAGGTTCTAACATAGTATTAAAAGTGGTACATTTCAAGCTATCAATAATACGGTTGATTACATAAAGATGAATTAGAGTTCCGTAATCGAGTATCCTCTAGCAACCTGACCAGTGATTGATGACACACCGGCTGATATCGAATTTTTATACCAATATACGTGCTCACTGTTGAAAAATGAAATAAAAGTGAAAGAGGTGGAATACTTCATGAGCAGGTGTCCAGACTGGTTTGTCCACTATCGATTTATATTCAGATTAAACAGGAGGAAATGTTTTCTATAATTGAGGAGATGTTAGAAAGTACAGACTCAGTCTATTTTTACACTTGTTCCAAATGAAAAACATCCTAAATGAGACCTAAGAATAATCTCCTCCACTATATTTGTGAATAGTTGGTTAAAAGGAATAGTATTTTAGAAGTCTCCGGAGAGAAGTTAAGTGCGCGACGTAGCGCTCCAAACTCTCTCCGGAGACTTCTCTCTCGCTGCTACTGTGTGTACTAAAAGTCACGCTGCTTCTATTGACGGAAGTGAGCGCGAGAAAAGTCCTCCGGAGAGAAGTTCAGTGCGCGGACAGCGCACCTCAATTACTACGCCTCACAATATAGTACCTTTTATCTGCTGATAAAATCGACGTTACATAATCTGTGTTACTATACTTTGGCAGTGTAACACTGTCATGTAACTATATACATTTAATAGGGAACACTTGGAAGAGCTTGGTAGCTTCTAGCGGGAAGCTACCTTTGGTACTAATACAGTGACAAGAGGAGCTCGGTTTGTGCACCCGTTTTTGCTCCGTTTGCATGACAAGAGCGCACGGACTAAGACCAGACAGGTACGTAATAACTAGTGCAAAGGTAAGGTAAGAACATATGAGTCATATGTAAAACGGTTAACTATTCCTTTAGAAGAGCTTCAGAATTGACCTAAAATGTCCATGAGGCTGGAAGTCGCTCCGTGGAATAGCACCATCTTCAAACACACAAACATAAGAGCCAAAAAGACGTGAGGATCGAGAGATTGTCTGATCTCATCAGGTGGATACAAAGAAATAATATCGTTGCTCACGTTAACTGATTGGCGCTCGAGAGATGAACTTTAAAATATGATCTCAACGTTAGAGGTAGCAAAAAAGACTATCTTTAAAGCCTTTACTTGCATTTGTTTATATCCAGTGTCGGTCACATTACAAATCCTAGATGGAAACATTTACTGCAGTACAACAATTAACAAGTTAACAACGTTCTTTTAACTGAGTGCATTGTGTGTTTCTTCTACCTCTGGTCATAACCAGGGAAACAGACAAAACCATGTGTCGCCCTGATGCTTGTGTCCCCTGAGGTCTTTGGTCCCAGAGGTCTTGTGGCCCTGAGTCTTGGCCCTGAGTCTTGGGCCCTGAGGTCTTAGTGGCCCTGAGGTCTTGGGCCCGGAGGTCTTGGGCCCTGAGGTCTTGGTTCCTGAGGTCTTGGGCCCTGAGTTCTTGGGCCTCTGAGGTTCTTGGGCCCTGAGGTCTTGGCCCTGAGGTCTTGGCCCTGAGTCTTGGGTCCTGAGTCTTGGGTCCCTGAGGTCTTTGTGCCTGAGGTCTTGGTCCTGAGGAGTTCTTGGTTCTGATGTCTTTGGCCCTGGGTGCTGGAGTCCAGCAGTGAGTATTCTTCTGGACAAAAACATTGGATTTAGAGCAGTAAATGGTTTATTAAAAGTATATACATAACATTATGAGGACTTTGTGTGTAGTAAAGGTGATGTTGTTGTGAGTTTGACCTCGTATGTTAGCTTGTGGTCAGATGTACCTCTGATCTGTGTCTACAGAGCTCCAGGATCAATGGTTCTGTATGTTTTCTGGTGCGGGGTCCCACAAGCAGAGACAACATCCTAAACACTGGATCCTAAAGCATGGTACAGACCACTGTGATGAACTGAAGCACCATGAGCACATCAGCTCTCACTACAAGTCAAATGTCAAACAATATACACTTTATTTCCACAAAAGCACCTATTACTAAAATACACACGTTCCATGTTCATGACCATGAACCCTCTTTTCACATGTGATGTTCAAGGTTTAATCCCACTGGTGATTCTATGACTAATCCTGCTACTCTGTCCAGTCGTAAACTTTAAATATAAATGTAATCTAAAGTCAGATCAGTGTTAAGGCGAGATCAGACCAAACGCTCTCAAAAGCTTTGGACCTCGCTTACAGCTGACGCAGATAGTTTTGTCATTTTTGGTGCTTGAAGCATTTGACGCGAGTTCGCGGACCGCGCGCCTGACGCCGGTGGAAGGAGCTTCTCTGTTGTCAGTAGTCAGGCAGCGTATGGATTTTCAATGAGCAGCCGAGCCTTTATTTGTTAATAAAAGCAAAAAAACATTGTTGTAGGGCTTCAAACAAAACATGTTCTGTGGTCCCCATAGCCTTGAGATGGCAGCAGTGTCTTTGCAGAGTTCCGTCATTTAGCTCCAGGAGCTGCGTACGGAGGAGATTTCGCTTTCAGCGGAACTTCCGCATGTCCACACGCACCACATGTCTGTATTCTCAAACCCCGGAGCTCGCCTCTCCCGCCTCGCACTTCCGCGCCATCTCCCCGCCTCTCGCTCAGCGACCGCCTCTCCTCTGCCTCACCCCCGGCTCCGCATCGCCTCTCCCCGGCCTCGCTCTCAGCCCTCTCCCTGCCACGTCCCCGGACATCTCCGCTCTTTCTCCCTGCCTCTGATCTCCCCGACTCTCGCTCCTGACCGACTCATCGTCAGCCTGTTCTTATAATAAATAAACAACATTGACTACACAGCATGTGTTCAATGAATTTTGTTACTCCCAGAACGATACTACTCATAATCATATAGCAAATAATAGTTACAAATAACAATACTGACACCAAACAGCATGCAACAGATCACATGACTTCTTCATCATGAAGAGACAGACCCGCAGCTGCAGCAGCTGCCTCGTCCTCCTGATGGGTTGAAGCCCGCGTCACCGCTTCAACAAAGCTCAGCTTATCTCCCTATCGTCGTCAAAGGGATTGTTTTGATACGAGCGCGCGTTTCGCGTGTCAAAAAGACTTCAAGTGAGCGCAGTAGTACATTTAAGCTTTGAACGCGCGCCAAGATGACGCCGGTGCCTATCGGCTTCACCTAGACGCGCTTCACATTCACTTTCAATGCAAACCTGACGCTTTTGACGCCGAAGTACGTCCGGTGTTAACGCCCCTTTAGTGTTTCCTTTGTTCTCACTAGTGGGTTAGAAGAATGCCGACTTCAATGAAAGAACTCTGGTGTTCCACATAGACCTTCACTCTTCTAGGTAGCCCAGCACTGACACGTGACTGATCTGTGTGGAGCGAAAGACCAAGGTTACTCTGGTCCATGTTCAACCATCAACAGAACAGGAAAGAAATGTGTTATAATGCATTATACTATGGACTAAAGACAGGCATAGCGACACAAGAGAGAGACTAAGAGACGAGATAAGATACAGTAGGTACAAGATCGAGAGAGACCAATGAGACCAGGGAGAGAAACCATAAAACTTGTTATTTAATGAATTCTCAAGAAAACAACTGTACAGAGAAGATAGCTCCAAATAAACACTAATATTCCTTGTTATTAATATGAGAGAGGAATGAGTTCCACTGGGTGTCTCTCTCTTT
Source organism: Knipowitschia caucasica (assembly GCA_964034765.1). Taxonomy (NCBI): domain Eukaryota; kingdom Metazoa; phylum Chordata; class Actinopteri; order Gobiiformes; family Gobiidae; genus Knipowitschia; species Knipowitschia caucasica. The sequence goes on from OZ035825.1 coordinate 9,103,460, forward strand.
GGTCTCTCTCTTTCTGCTGTCTCTCTTTCTCTCCTGGACTCTCTCTGGTCTAGTCCCAGAGTTAGTCCCAATCGTAAATGCATTAAAAAACACATTATCTTACCTTGTCTGTTGATGGGTTGAGAACAGGACCCAGAGTCACATGGTCTTTCTCTCCACACACAGAAGGAGCGCAAACATCACTAGCAAGATGACGTAAAAGAACGCCAATAAAGAAAAAAAATCCCCTCAAGTGTCCCAGTGCTCGAGTCCCTGATGAGTGACATGGTCTATGTGGAATCCACCAGAGTTTCATTCTTGAAGCGCTTCTTCCAAACCCACAGTGAGAACACAGGAAACACTAAAGGGCTTTCACACCGGGACTTAACTCGGCGTAAAGCGTCAGGTTTGCAGTTGAAAGTGAATGGTGAAGCGCGTAGGTGAAGCCGAGAGCCCCGGCGTCACTTGCGCGCGTCAAAGCTTCAAAAGTAACTACGAGCGCTCACTTGAAGCATTTGACACGCGAAACGCTCGCTATCAAAACATCCCATTGGACGCCGAAGCTGAGCAAAGCTGAGCTTTTTGAAAGCTTTGAACGCGGGCTTCAACCAATCAGGAGACAGAGCAGCAGCAGCAGCGGTCGTCACTGTCATGAAGAGAAGTCATTTATCTGTTGCTGCTGTTTAGTTTGTCATTAATGTTCTTATATAATATTATTTTGTTAATGAGTAGAACGTTCTGCAGAAACCAAAAATCATATGAACACATGCTGTGTGTAGTCCAAAGTCAGTTAATTTAATAAGAATCAGGGCTGACATGAGTCTGGCTCAGAGCAAGAGCTCGGGGAGAAGGCAGGGAGAAAAGAGCGAGATCGGGAGAGGCAGGGATAAGGCGAGAGCGAGGCGGGGCAGAGGCGAGCGAGATCTCTTGTACAGAGGCAGGAGAAGGCGAGCGAGAGGCGGGGAGATGCGAGAGCAGGCGGGAGAGGCAGCTCCAGGAGGTTTGAGAATCCTACTGGGCTTGTGACATGCGTGAAGTACCACTGACAGCGAAACTCCTCGCGTACGCAGCGCCAGAGAGTAAATGACGAGGAACTCTCGCAAACACTGCAGCCTCACAAGTCTGTGGTGAACCCAACATGTTTGTTGAAGCCCTACACAATGTTATTTTGCTTAATAAACACAAAAATGTCCTCGCTGCTCAATGAAAAAACCAAACGTCTGTCCTCTGACTAGCAGGACAGACAACCGAGAAGGCTCCTCCCACCGGCGTCAGGCGCGTCACTCGCGTCAAAAGCTTCAAGCACTCAATATGACCAAAACTATCTTGGCGTCAGCTGAAGCGCGTCAAAAAAAGCTTTTGAATGCTTTGGTCTGAACGCGCCTTAACACTGATCTGACTGTAGATTACATTTATATTAAAAGTTATACGACAGGACAGAGTGAAGGCTTAGCCATAGAATCACCAAGTGCGATTAAACAAGGAACATCACCTGTGAAAATAGGGTATCCTGGTCCATGACAAGGAACTTCGCTATTTTAGTAATGTGCATTTGTGAAATAAAAGTGATGATATTGTTCAACAAGTTGACGCTTGTAGTGAGAGCTGCAATGTGCTCATGGTGCTACATCACATCACAAGTGAGCCTGTACCATGCTTTAGGATCCCTGTTTCGGGCGGTGTTCTCTGCTGTGGGACCCCCAGCACCAGAAAACATACAGAACGCATTGATCCTGGAGCTCCTGAGATAACACAGATCCATAAGGTGAAACCATCTGACCACATGCTACACTACTAGGTTGCAAACACAAACACAACAAACAAGCCACTTTACTACACACAAAAGTCTCATCAATGTTATTTATATACTTTTAATAAACCATTACAGCGCTCATATCCATGTTTATGTCCAGAAAAACACACATGCAGTAGCTCCAGCCCCAGGGCCCAAGACCCAGGACCCAAGACCTCAGGACCCAAGACCCTCAGGAGCCCCAAGACCTCAGGCCCAAGACCTTCAGACCCAAGACCTCAGGCCCAAGACCTCATGGCCCTAGACCTCAGTGGCCCAAGACCTCAGAGACCCAAGACCTCAGGGCCCAATAACCTCAGGACCCAAGACCTCAGGGCCCCAAGACTCAGGGCCCAAAGACCTCAAGTTCCCAATGAGACCAAGGCCCAAGACCTCAGTGCCCAAACCTCAGGGCCCAAGACCTCAGGCCCAAGACCATCAGGGCCCAAGCCCTCTAGAGCGACACAAGGTTAGTCTATGTTTCCCAGTTTATGACATCAGGTAGAAACACACAATCCTCAGTTCCAAGAACTGTTGTTTACTTTGTCAATTGTTTTTACTGCAGTAAATGTTGTTTCCATCTAGGTTTATAATGTACCGTGCCACAGGATATAAAACAAAATGCAAGTAAAGGAAGCTTAAAAAGATAGTCTTCTTTTCTACCATCTAACTTGTTGAGATCATAAGTACCGTCAAATCTCGAGGAGCCACGCAGTTAAAGTAGCAACGATATTGTATCACCTTGAGCTCACAAACTCGCAACCGCACCGTCCGTCCTTTTTGTCTCTTATGTTTGTGTGTGTTTGAAGATGGTGGCAATCACACTGAGCGACATTCCAGCCTCCTGGACATTTATAGGTCCACAATTCTAAAGCCTTTAAAGGAAAAGTATCACCGATTTTTACATACTGACATATGTTCTTACCTACCTTTAGAACTAATTAATACGTACCTGTCTGTCCTTAGTCCGTGCCTCTGTCATGCAAACGGAGCAAAAAAGAACGGGAGCACAAAACCGTCAAGGCCATCCTTCTGACACTGTATAGAACCCCAATGAGCTTCCCGCTAGAAGCTACCAAACTCTATCCCAATGTTCCCAATTACATGTATATAGTTCGTGACGTGTTAACACTGCAAAGTATAGTAACAACAGAATGAAAACAGTCCCGATTTCAAATGCGGATAAATACGGGTACTATATGGTGCGGCGTAGTAATCTGAGGTGCCTAACGTCCGCGCACTAACTTCTCTCCGAGACTTTCTCACTCGCTCACTTCCGTCAATGAAGGCAGCGTGACTAGTAGTACACACAGTAGCAGGCGGAGAGAGAAGTCTCCGAGTAGAAGTGTTTGAGCGCTACGTCCTCCGCACTTAACTTCTCTCCGGAGTAGACTTCCTTAGAAACAATTCCTTTAACAACTATTACACAAATATAGTGGAGACGATATTCTAAGTCTCATTTAGATGTTTTTCTTTTCGTGGCTGGAGTGGCCCTGGGCCTGGCCATTGAGCAGTCTTCTGTGCCCACAGTGAGCCTGGTGCACGGAGCCCATGTGCTCGACACGACTCACTTGGAGGAGATCCGGAGTGTGGCTCAGGCCTACCTCCTCTCTGCATCACAAGGTAACCACGGTAACTACTGCATCTCCTCCCTGCATCACTCCCTTGGTCAGAGGTCACAATAAACTTATTTTGAATTGACTTCTACTCCTCACTTGAAAACAAATGATCCTTTCTACTCCTTACAGTTTGAAATGTATACAATGGTCCGTGGTTTATCGCTGGGTTACGTTCCAAAAATAAACCGCTGAAAGTGACTAGTAATGGCGAAAGTAGCTGCTGTATGTGCAAAAGGCTGATAAAGGCTCACCACACACTTTATACACAAACCTGTGTATTGTAGGTCTGAGCGCTGCTGCAGCTGTCAAAAGCCATGCATATACCAGGTTTACTTTTGAATGGGCTGGAAATGGCAGCAAGTGGCTCTGAAACAGTTGTTGTTTTTGTGCTTTACAATTGTTATTTTTATTTTCATAGTTTTGCTCTGGTGCAGACCAGAGCAGAGAGTATTCATGGTTTGAACCAAGCGGATCAGGCGAAAATCCACTGGAGGAATGCAAACTTTTTTTTAAATGATAACAAAGCTTTCAGCATTTTTCTTCGGACCAGAGCAGCGAAAATAGCCCGAACTAAGCGGTGCCACCTCTGCTGTGACCTGAAGGACTGTTGCTTATCATTACTTATACTATTGTCAGCTTTTTAGAATAATCAATTCATTTGTTTTTTTTTTTTTGTGTGGATGTGTGTGTTTTTGTTGCTACTTGACATCTGAATTTCTCCTACGGGGATCAATTAAGTATCTAACTACCTAACTACACTGAATAATACAGCTGCAGAGGACAGTGCTGATGGGCAGGAGCAGGGCTGAGGTAGTCGTCTGAACTAACCACTGCACTGTCATGTTATACTAGCAGTTATTCTGAAGTTGTAGGAGTATGCGGTGCATGAGAAGCACTCTGTAAAGAAGGAAACACACAAAAAATCTATGAAATAGTAAAAGGTGACGTGCGTTTAGGTGAGGGACCACTGTAGTTAGTTTTTAAAGCAATTTTGTGTGTCCAATGTAGTCCATGGACCAATGGTGGTTAGCCATTTCTAATTAAAACTCTACACATAGTGCTGTGCACGGTGATTCACAGACAACATGAATAGATACAGTATGTATTGTCTGTATATTATTGAGAAAGAAAATGTATTGTGCTTTTTCTCTAAATACTTATTTCAGTAAAATTGAGTATTTAGTAAACGTAATACCAAAACTGGGGTAAGAAGTTTAAAAATTTTAAAACTAGCCTCACGAAAAAAACACACACACAAACAGTTGTCAGATACATGTGTTTAATACTTGTGTTTCAATGTAATGAAATTCCTTTTTGTATACCTAACTCCTGCTGTTATTTATCTCTGAGGACTTTACAAAGTTGTTATTTGCCACACAATCATATTGTTCAAACACAGAACATGCAATAACTACAAACACATAGAGCCTCCGGTCCATTAGGGGCAGATGACCAATTTCTATCAATGTTAATAAGAGTTGAGAGTTGTGATTTCTGTGAGCATGTTGTTTTGTCTCTACAAGCACAAACTGTTCAAACATTGCGTAAATTAAAACCTCTTGACCCCCCACACTGACTGATGAACTGCAGTGTGTTTTAAAGCTAAAAGGGCCTTTCTGTGGTGTGTGTGTTTTCAGAGTGGTCTTTTCTGGACACGGGCTGGTCAGAGAGACAGCTGCGTCCCTGTCCCCGCCCTGGAGGCTCGCTCTCTGGGCTTTGGCGAGCATGTCATAGAAGAACGGCTCCAGAAGAAGAGCCCAACACTGGATGTCCTGCTGCAGGCCTCCCAGGGGACATGTGTAGGGGACATGTCCAACAGGACCGGGGCTGTCCCTCTTCTACAGCGCCTCAGGGCCCTATAGAGGCGCACATGAGGGTCTGCACAGAGGCCCCAGAGCCCAGGCCTGGGCCTCTGCAGGACTTCCTTCAAGGAGAATGGGAGACACTGAGACATGTGGTGTCCTCAGGGCTCTCCCCATGTCCCCACCCCCCTCAGAGGCTGAGCTGAAGGTCAGCTTTCTTTTGACATAATTCAATGATAAAGAATTGAAATGATACAGTTTAATGTAATCTGTAAACATCTAACTCTCTAAATACATTACCATGTATACCACGGGTCTCATTTTAGCTTGGGGCCGTACAAGGTCAAGTCTGGATTAACCTGGGCGGTAATTAAGGGGTACATTTATCACATGTTTGTGTGTGCCAAAAATATGAATATTGGAGAAAATGGATCTATGCATATACAGAGATAGAATGAAACCACAATAATTGCATGAGTACCGGTGGTCCATGAGCATGTGCGCTGACATGCTTGCAATCTCACTGCTAGCCGGTGGGGGTGGACCCGGAATAAGAATTACTCAATGCTTTTGTATGGCGCCTTCTTTTCTCCCAAAAGCGGATGGTCGGCTCTTGTTGGCTCTTGGCAAAAGCTACGTTCCAGATGAGAAGATTATTTTTTTGGACCAGTCTAGTTTAGCTGCTGAGAGCTAACACATGTGCAGATGCGTTTTTTCACATTCCTGCCCCGCAGCCATTTTGAAAGAGCCCACAGAAGGCAAAAAGTGGTGGCACATTAGTTTCAACGGCGGAGATAGCCGTGACTACATCCGTTAATATTCACAGTCTATGCTTTACACACACGATTTACCGCCAGGATTGACAAGTATACCCCTATGTCTCAATCAGACCAATCTTCTCATTCATTAACTATAGAGTAGAGAAAGTAAATGTTTATGCTTGTAGAACAGAGAGGGCAGGAAGAGTCAGCTTTAAACCTGGTTAAGTTCTTGTTGGTTTAGTCCTGAACTAAACCAGGGCTGAACCAGGATTGATAATGGCGGACACATATGCCTTCACCCGAGTTGACATTCTACTGTGACTGGATACAAGTGCAGCTAACGTGATAAGGAAGTACCAGTTAATTCTGCATCAAAGCCCATCCACTTCCAGCACTGCGTTTTGCCGCATCACAGCGCGTCATAAAAGCCTTCAGCTAGTTTGATTTCTCCAAACACAACAAACATAAAGTCATCTTGGAAGAGTCAGTTTAAAACATTTATATGGAACTGTGTGTTTTAAATAGTGCCATGTGGTGATTGAAACCCTTCATGTGCAGCACTTGGAGAGGAGAGTGGAGCTGCTGACCTCTTACCTGTGGCAGTGTGAGAGTCTGCAGCCACAGGCCCTCAGCCTCTCGGCTCTCTCCAGACCACAGGGCTTCCTGCTCAGCCTGAGGAGACATTATAGCCAGGCCCAGGGCACCCAGCTCTCAGCCACACTTCACTGCTGTTCCAGGTACCAGCCTGATCTTATGAAAGGATTAGAAAAGCTCATGAATATGACACCACATGACTACAACCATTTACTACTTACTGTAGAGGAATGACGTGGATATCACACACACAACTGGGGGGTTACGTCTTATAGGATTAGTGTTTGCTTATTTTGTCTGGTTAGAAAATATATAAAATCTGGTTTTATCTGGTGTGCTGATTTAGGTTCTGTTTCTAACTACAATGAAACACAAAAACTTGCGTTGTCAAATTATTGGCCTGTTTTGTTACTGGTCAAGGTAAATGAATGAAAGCGGCACTAACTGACAGCTTGGGATTTGAAGCCGCGGACCCACTGGGCCCTCTCATCTCTCTGCTCCCCTCCCCGCACCTACGAAGCTATCGCCCCACATACACACACTCCCCACTGTTGGTCGGAGGCTAGCGTGTTCTCTCCACAATATATGGATTATACATGGATACGGGCCTTTCCTTTGCACGTGGATGCAAGCGTGACCAACTAGAACGCTTAGAACCGGGAAGTCGCGGCAGGAACGCGGACTTTCGTTTTGGTATGGGCTGTCTCGCCGGTGTAAGCAGAGTAACCGTGACGCAGCACGACCGGATAGCTTCAGGTTAGCTCTCTCGGCTGGTAGTGCCTAACCAGCTGTCTATGCTAACAGGGACCTGGAGATATTCTCAGACGATAAAGTGGGGCGCCAGTGGTCCACTGTGATTGGTCACAATCTGCAACCCGAAACACATTCTCTTCCTTGTTTCATCAAAACTCGATCTAAAATATAATGTCACGCCAGCACAAATCTGCGCTACTTTTTCTTCAAAATGATGTATATCCCAATGCACTACATGGACATGGATAGCATTTTCGTAATGAATACAAAAATAAAGTCAGTTAGTGCAGCTTTAATCCCTGTCTAGTTTCCTCTAATCCAAGTTTGTTGTTGGAAGCACTGTGCAATAAGCCAAAAGAGAGAAATGTTTATGCGTCAGCAGGCAATTATTGCAGATCACAAATAAAGTTACGTGGCCACAGGGTTTAACCAAGTAGTCTTCCTCCGTCTTAGCTGCTAACCCAGTGTGTGTACTAAAGCCTAGCGTACATCGGACTGGCAACTGATTATATCCGTCCCCTCTGAGTTGCTGCCCCGCACACATCGACAATCTGACGAAAACGGGCAACTCCCAGTCGCAGACCAGTCTCGGGAATAACAGCGCGTACATCGACAGCAACTGGCCTCAACTACAGTGTGTTTTCTGACATAAACTGTTGCGGGCTCGCAATACACGCAATACACACACGTTGTCGGAGCGGCGCATGGAGCGCGCACATCGGGTCATATCTCCGAAACTGAGGACAACTAGTTGCCGAAAAGTAGAACACGGGCAACTGACTGAAACTGGAGACCGACTGATCATCTCCAGTTGTAAGAGCGCGCACATCGACCGATTTCAACTGATCATCTCCATCATCTCCTCTCAGTTGCCAAAAGCCCGCCTTGCAACTAGTTGTCCCCAGTTTCTCTGTCGATGTACGCTAGGCTTAACAGATATAGGTGCTGGCCCCTGGGGCGGCCCTACCCCGAATCTTCATCAGCAGCTTCTCACGCTGAAAAATGTCTTCCTTTCTAATGTCCCTGTTCTACACAGTAGCAACACCATGTCTATGGAAGATGTTATATTTCTGCTCAGCTGTTACAAAACAATACAATTTATTCTTGTATAGCCCAAAATCACAACACAGAAGTCATCTCAGAGGAAAGAGAACCATTGAAATCACCAACACAGATCAGAGAATCAACATTTAAGACACAGAAAATACACTTTGACCAATGTCTATGAATGTTGTAGCATGTTAAAGTGTCCTGGATCATCACCACAGTCCTTCTTGTTTGACACTAACTGTCCAACAGACCCTCCTGCATCGGCAAGGAAAAACTCACAAAAACCCAGTGTTCTTCCCACAAAGTGACTATTGTTAAACAAATATGTCTTGATGTATCAAAATAGAGATTCAAAGTTGTCTTACTGTATGCATGTGTGTGCCAAATATCCTGACTTAAAGTTTATCGCAGTTTTTTGGGAACAGTCTGAAACTGTCGCTGTAGGAGCACGTTTGTTTAATGCACTTTGTGTGTGGATGTGCACGAGAGGCCACACACAGTGGCTAAAAGACCTCCTCTCCATTAAGCAAGTGCACACGCCACAGGGTTTAGCTCAGGCAAGAATGACCACCACCGAGTTACATGCTATAAGGACTGTTGCTTTTCACTCACAGCTAACTTCTATCCACACAAAGCCTAAGCTCAACACAACTTCAGAAATCACTTTCATGGATTGTAATTTGGCCTCATATTCCTAGTGATTTCATCTTTTTATTCTTGACAATTTGCATGTTTTACCTCAGAACTGTTTTGAACATATCTTAATTAAATTTGTCTGGAAAGATATTTAAACTGACTAACTTCAGAAATAATGTCAATGTCAAGTAGAAGAATGTTTCACTTTCATGTTTCATAGAAGGAAATGGCACCTATAACAAATTAACCATTTTTTGAGTCATTGAATGAATAACTTGACACATATGCATGATATTGTTATTTACTTACCGGTTTTGCAAATTCAAGTATTTATTATAAAGTTGAGCTTGATCTCCACTTATACTAATCAAGACATTCTCAGTAGAGAATATCTTGAGGTGTGCTGTGAGTTTGAAAGCACTGACATTGACATGAAGTGTAACATTTGGTTGTTTTTGTGTTTGTCATTAGCTCGTTGCTGATCCAGACTCACAGCCGCGCCCTCCATACTCTGTGTACATTTGTGGTCTGGAGCTGAGAGGAGCTGTGTGGGACCCGGAGCATGGGGTCATCCGGGACAGCCCGTGTGCAGGCAGCCCACTCCCACTGCTGTGCATCAGCCCCAGGCCCATAACTGCAGATGCTCCAGGCCCCGGGGCCCCTCTCATCTACTTCTGTCCACTGTATGTGGAGGAGGAGCTTGTGGCTTGGGTCCCTCTGTCATCCAGACTGGAGCCCCAGACATGCTCTCTGAGGCGGGTCCGAATAGTCAGTCAGCTCTGAGTCCACACAGCTATCTAAACTCACATTTATTTATTCAAACTATTTTTGGTATTTATGAATTTATTTGTAAAGCACTCATCTCAATCACCGCTGGATTGTTGGAGGAAAAATGTTTTCGACTTCTGGTTTCTGACCTGCCCCTGTATATGTATTTTCTCTCCACGCACTGAAAGAGCAGCACAACCCCAACTGCTCTGTGAATAATCTGTTCTACCATCGTCATGTTGTCTTTTTTTGTGTGTGGTAATTTGCTGTCTTTTAGCATTTAAAACCATATCACGAACCCGGCTTTGAGCGACAGGACTAAGAACAGACTGACTTATAAAATAAAAATACAAAAAAAAATATATTCTGGTCTATTGGTTGTTCCACCTATTGATAAATACATTTATAATATTTATAAGACACACAATAAATAGTTTAATCCCAACCGGTGCAATTGGGTTTTTTATTTGACATGGACAGTACAATTTAGCATTGCTATCTTCTCTGGTTAAAGACGCTATACCCAATTTTTTTTAATGAATTCATAAAAATGCTTATTACTACATACACATTGTATTATAATCCATAATTTAATTGAAAACTCATTGATTCAGCTTGTGTGTGAATTCAGGCCGTGAAAAATGCTGAGTAGAGACTTGGCTTGACTCCTGCTCTCCTCCAATCACAGAACAAAGCTGCGTCCTCTAGCCTCTACAGCGCTGCTAAACACAGTACACAGCAAAACCGGCCAAACAATGCAACAGTGATAGCCTGGCCTTAAAGTGGTTCTCACCCCCGCTCCTCGGAGCTTACGTTACTCACATTTCCTGTTCAAATCTTCCTCTAAATGGGCGTAGCCTGGAGGACTAAAGGGGGCGTGAACGAGACAGGGCCGTTTATATAGCTCTGGGCGGGGGGCTGCTGACGTCAGGTCTTGCTTCAGACTTCAGGTCTGGCTGCCGCGCCAGTGTTGGCGCCAGATTCAAAATTCAAATGTAGTAATACAGGTCGCCAGCAGATGGCGCCTCTGACGGTTTTAGGCAGAAAGTTTAACTTTCAACTAATTTGCACCAAAGTGACAACATTATGACCAGGATATGTAGACAACACTATTGGACACTCATTTATACAGTTTATCAGCAAAAAAAAAGTGGATTTGAGGGTGAGTTGTCCTTTAACCATTTGTACACTCCGTTCAATCATCATTCTACTGCATGTAACGTCTGGGTCTGGTCCCTGTGTCAGCGAATACAATCGGTTGAATTTCGACCGACCATTCAGAGAGCGCGGAAGGCAGGTGTTGTAGAATTCAGGCCGTGAATTCACTTCCACAGGAAGCACTTCCTGCTTCCTGCTTCTCGAGAGAGCGGTCGTGTCTCTCTGCTCTGCTTTTGCTTCGCCTTTTAATCTCCCTGAATCATTTTATTTACATTTTTTGTTTCTCCTTTAATCATTTTATTTACAAAACGAGGATTACTCCTTCTACACACTTCAGCTTTGTGGAATTTATCAACATTAGTCATGTCGGGACGGAAGAGACGGAGAAGCGTCTGCGGTGGCTGTTGTGCTTTGGAAAATCAGCTTAAATCTCTTCAAACACGGATATCTATTGTGGAAACAGAAATGGGACTTAACCCGACTCTTCCAATGAGTGAAAATGGGATGAATGGACAGACTGGAAATGTAAGTTATGACGTCATTTCTTTTCCCAAAATCAACAATGAGAATTATTGGAACAATTGTGGAGCCAAACCCAAAGTTGACAAAGCTAAGAATGACAATAGGAGTGAAATAAGGCCACAACTAAATGTTCTGAAGACTTCAAACCGCTTTTTACCCCTTTCTGAAACAACAAAGCTGCTAAAAACTGCAGCGCCTCCACCAAGGACAAACTGTATCCTTATCGGAGATGGCTCGGTGAAAAATGTAAACATGGAGTCCATGCTCACTGTCTCAGTTCCCTCTGCTAAAGTTGCTGAGATAAGAACTCTTCTGCCTAAAGTGTTATCTGAGAACAGTGGTGTGTGTACATTATTGATCCACACGGGGGCGGTAGATATCTATGAGAAGGCAAGCGAGAAGTTACGAATGGATTTAACGCTGTTACTGGATGACCTCAAGAAAATGGACATAACAATTTTTCTTAGTGGCCCACTGCCAAATATAGATGGAAAAATGGAGAAGTTTAGCCGTCTGTATCAGCTAAATACATTTCTACTCAATGAGTGTTCACGCAGAGGACTTGGCTTCATTGAAAACTTTAATCTGTTCTGGAATAGGCACGAGCTTTTTGAAGAAAAAGGCCCACATCTGAACAACTACGGAGTAAAAGTGCTGATGGATAACTTTGCATCTGCCCTAAGACCTCAGCCTGCGCAGCGCGTGCAGCCGTTGAAAGGGAGAAAGAAGAAGCAAAGGGCACAGACATCACTACCATCTCCACCGACTCCCGAGGTCTCTGCACCCCCACCGCCTCAAAAGAACTCCACACCTCCACGATTCAAGAAGAACTCAACACCTCCAAGGTTCCAAAAGAACTCAACACCTCCACGGCTTCGAAAGAGCTCAACGCCTCCACCCCCAGCATCATCAGCAGCTGCCACATCTTCATCAGCGCCATCAGCATATACAGCACCACCAGCAGCAGTGGATACAGCCGCAGCAGTGGCTGTTCCATCATCTTCAGCAGCAGCAGTGGATACAGCAGCAGCAGTGGCTGCTCCATCATCTTCAGCAGCAGCAGTGGATACAGCCGCAGCAGTGGCTGCTCCATCATCTTCAGCAGCAGCAGTGGCTGCTCCATCATCTTCAGCAGCAGCAGTGGATACAGCAGCAGCAGTGGCTGCTCCATCATCTTCAGCAGCACCTTCCCCACCTACAGCTCCCGTGAAGCTTCCCCCATTACTCCAGGCTACAGTCAGGCCTGTACTGGGGGTTCCTCAACCACCTCTGTCTCCACCAAAGACTCCCTCATCACCTTCCATGGACCCGGCTTGGGTCCCCCCCGCTACATCCACTCCATCTAGGGAAAATGAGGACGACCTTTCCCTTTGTTTTCTATCCCCGCCTTCACTACTGGATTTACCGGAACACTCTGCAGGCATGATAAGATCGGCGATGAAGACTATTCCTCTCACACCCACTGTAGCCAGATCAAGAGTCCTATCTAACATTCAAAACTACTCCCCATACGTACCTCCAAAGCCACCTAGGGCGTCCAACTCAAATTCTCCCACAAAATCCACCCGTCCCTCCTCTAACCCCATAAGTATTCCACCCCCCCCTCCTGCTCATTTAGCCCCCCCCCCCCCCCCTAACTCAGCACCAAGAAACCCTCCACCTCCACTCCCCCCTCGTCCACCACCCAACTCAGCCTGCCCCTCCCCTAACCCATCACCAAAAACCCATCCACCTTCAACCCCTCCCCGTCCAACTCCCAAGAACCACCCGCCTCTCCATCCTCCTCCCCCGCCTTCCCCTACCCCTCTTTTCTCTAAACACTAGGATGCACAGGGTCTCTGCTTCGCAGCCACTGGCAGTCTAGTTAGAGGAGAGACCCGGCTGGGGCCCTGTCGTGAAGCCACCTGTGCCATTCCCTTAGTGATAACACAAAGAATACATAACAGAAAAACATCTGGAGTTAATCAGTCTAATCAGGAAAATCTAATTCTTGTTCCGTGTAAGAATCAGCCGACCACAACCGCTGATCCTGAAACTTTGAAACTTGCTATGCTAAATGTCAGATCTCTTTGTAACAAGTCTTTTTTAATCAATAATTTTATTTGTTCTTATAATCTAGATCTTATGTTCATGGCTGAAACATGGCTTGACCAAAATACAGAAAATGCAGTTTTAATAGAAGCATCACCACCAAATTTCAAATTTGAATCTGAAATACGGGAAAACAAAAAAGGAGGAGGCTTAGCTGCCATTTTCAGAGACCACTTTGTCTCCCATAGAATGTCTCTTGGGAAGTTTCCGTCTTTTGAATATGTGTCTTTTAAAATACAACAAAAACAATCTCCTCCAATACTTTTCGTTGTCCTATACAAGCCACCGCAGTCATGTCACAGTTTTATTGATAATTTTACAGAGTTGCTTTCAGTTGTATGCACAGATTTTGATAGTTTAGTTATTACAGGTGATTTTAATATTCATGTGGATAATGTTGATGACAGAAATGCTAAAGAGCTGAGTTCTCTTCTTGAATCTTTTGGTCTCACTCAGCATGTGAGTGGCCCCACCCACAGCAAAGGGCACACTCTAGACCTGTTAGTTACAAAGGGGGCGAACATATATAATGTAAACGTGGTCGATGTTGCGCTTTCGGATCATTTTTGTATATTTTTTGACATGTGTTTCACTAACAAACCACCAGTGGACTCTGCAACTGTACGAAGAAGACACATAAATGAAAATACGGGTGAACTATTTATGGGAATGATAAACTTTGAGAATGCATCGTATTCTACTGTAGATGAACTGTTTAACTCTGTCACCTCTAGTGTTTTGAAAGTTCTGGACACCATCGCTCCTGTGAAGGTTAAAATAGTGAAAAATAAGCAGAAGGCGCCGTGGGCTAAAGCAGACTCGGTCAGAGCACAAAAGAGAGAGTGCCGGAGGGCCGAGCGGAAGTGGCGCAAGTCCAACCTCCAGGTTGATTACAAGATCTTCAAAGATAAGTTGTGCGAGTTTAACCAGGTGCTACGTAGTACAAGAGAAAGGTATTTTTCTGAAATGATTGAAGGCTGCAGCAACAATCTGCGTGTTCTGTTTTCAACAGTTAATAGATTAACAAACCCCCCTGTTCAAATGCCATTAGAGCTAACTTCCAAACGTAAATGTAATGAGTTTGCACATTTTTTCAATGACAAGGTTCAAGGCATCAAAAACGCCATTGTCTCCAATCCACAGATAACAATCCAACAGCCAGAAAGGCTCTTTGAGCTAACTTACTTTGCACCTGTAAATGATCAAACTGTCCAAGAGATAATCTCCAGTTTGAGCTCCTCCACATGCAGCCTGGATGTACTACCCACTAGATTTCTAAAGTCTGTTCTGAGCAGTCTGTTACCTTCACTCACACAGATAGTAAACATGTCCCTTGATTCTGGAATATTCCCAAAGGCCCTGAAAACTGCAGTCATCAGGCCCCTGCTAAAAAAGAGCAGTCTGGATGCTACGGTACTTAACAACTATCGTCCCATCTCAAATCTGCCATTTATGGGGAAAGTCCTTGAGAAAGTTGTCTACCTACAGCTTACTAGATTTCTTATAATCAACAACTCATTTGATATGTTTCAGTCCGGCTTTAGACCCCACCACAGCACTGAGACTGCTCTCGTTAAGGTTACAAACGATATCCGGCTGAACACTGACGCAGGCAAAGTCTCAATCCTAATCCTGTTAGATCTAAGTGCTGCCTTTGATACTGTCGACCATGAGATCCTCTTACAGAGACTAGAGGACTGGGTTGGCGTCGCTGGCACCGCCCTAAGTTGGTTTAGGTCTTACCTTGAAGACAGGAAGTACTTTGTGGAGATTGGAAACTGTGTCTCAGATCATATGGCCCTGACCTGTGGAGTACCACAGGGGTCGATCCTGGGACCTCTTCTGTTCAATCTCTACATGCTGCCGTTAGGTCAGTTAATACGCAGAAACAAAGTTTCCTATCATAACTATGCAGACGACACTCAGATCTATGTCTCACTGACTGCAGGAGAACATGGACCAGTGGACTCACTCCTTCACTGTATCCAACAGATCAGTGAGTGGATGCAAAACAACTTCCTTCAGCTAAACGCAGACAAAACTGAAATGATTGTCTTTGGTCCCCAGAAACAAAGAGAGAGCGTCATCTGTCACCTACAGTCTCTCTCCCTAAAACCTTCTAACAAGGTCAGAAATCTAGGGGTAATACTGGACTCAGACTTAAATTTTAATAGCCACATCAAATCAGTAACATCAGCAGCTTTTTACCATCTAAAAAACATTGCCAGGATCAAAAACATAGTGTCTAAAGCAGACTTGGAGATTCTTATCCATGCATTTGTCTCCAGTAGGTTAGACTACTGCAATGGCCTGCTCACAGGTCTGTCCAAACAGGCTGTAAAACAGCTGCAGTACATTCAAAATGCAGCAGCTCGAGTCCTGACTAGAACCAGGAAGTACGACCACATTAGTCCGGTCCTCAGGTCCCTGCACTGGCTTCCTGTGGCTCAGAGAATAGACTTTAAAACAGCTCTGCTTGTGTACAAATCTCTCCATGGCCTCGCACCAAAATATATTAGTGACATGTTAGTCCCATATGAACCAGCCCGGACTCTGAGGAGCACAGGGACTGGACTCCTGTTAGTGCCCAGAGTCAGAACTAAACATGGGGAGGCTGCTTTTCAGATTCATGCTGCTAAAATCTGGAACAATCTTCCTGAAGATGTGAGACAGGCCTCCTCTCTGACAATGTTTAAAACCAGGTTAAAAACGGTGCTGTTTAGCTGTGCATACAACTGAGGGATTTTATATTTTTATCTTTCGTTTTAATGTTCTGTAATTATTTATGATTTTAATGCTATCTTGTTCAGCACTTTGAGTTGCCTTGTGTATGAATTGTGCTATACAAATAAACTTGCCTTGCCTTGCCTTGCCTTGCCTAGTTAGTTTTGGTTGGTAATGGCAAAAAATGCGATAGTAAAGTAATCCAGTCTGGTTCTATCAAGAAATTGAAGCCAGAGCAAGAGTAATGTTTAGCAAATGTAATCGCTGGAAAAATTGTGGCCCTACTCCCCACGGGCTCCGTTAGCAGCAAAGAAGATGGCTAGGCTAAATGCTAACGACAGACTTGGGCGCACTACATACGTGACGTAGTTTCTGAGTTTACCGTGACGGTAAACTCAGATCCAATCGTTTCAATCTGAAAAAGCAGTTAACCCCTCCCACCTGTTCACGGAGCTCAATGGGGCACCTCCAGACCTTAGAATGAAATGTAATTTGTACTATGGTGTGGTACGACCAGGCTACTACAGTGAGGAAGAGAAGAGGGAACTAATGCGAAAAAATGATCAAAGAAGAAATCAAGCCTGGGTGAACATTGCTAACTTACATTGTGTCCTCTGTAGAGACTTGTCTATGGGACAGACCTGCGGGATCGATGCGGAACTAGCGGTAATCTTTCAGTTATATATTTTGTTAGCAGTGCGTTGCTTTTGTACCATTTCATCAGTGATTGTTGTACACCTTGCACGCATGCTAACTCATGCTAATCAGATCGCAAATAAAACTAGATGTGGAATGAGAGTGTACAGGAAAGGAGAAGCATCAGAGAGTTGAGGGGCGGTGATAAACAGTCAAACCTTGCAGAAAAGGGTATAGATCCTTTAAGCTTTAAGAACAGTTAAATACATAGCCATGTCTTAATACAATTTCTAACACATTTGTTCTGCCAATGTTTTTTCAGCCGAATTATTGAAAAGTCTGATGTTCCACAGATTTAATCAAATACTACAAGCTCCTGTCTAATATTTGAAATATTCAGTTAATGACTGGAATCATTTAAAACAAAAGGTTTCGATCACAAGCCTTAAAGTAGAAGTGGAGACCTTTGTGACATGTGCTTTTAACTGCACCACTGTACTGGAACAGAGTGGGGCGTTGGTGGGATGGTGCTATTACAGGTAGAACGGGCAGGTGTGAGGATGTGTACAGTAAGGTATATTATTTATTTTAAACATTAAGTGTACAAATAAAGTGTTTTTTCTCTAAGTGTGACATGTTCATTAATAGAGTGGTTCCAACTGAACTGAGGTGGTGCAGGACTCTCTGCCCCAGTGACAGTTCCAACTACTCATTTCACTAAAAGTTAAGAAGGATATCTTTAGGATTGCATTAAATTAAACTTCTCATTTGCCTTACTTTTCAAGTATCTAATAGGATTTGAGCAGCAGATGGCATCACAACTATGTGGATACAGTAAACAAAGGCCAAGCTTCGTCTCAAACAATCAGCAGAAAAAAAAAAAAAGAGACAAAACCTAGTCTCTTATTGGATGTTTGAGTCTTGTGCCATAAGGGTCTAACCACCGATTCTGATCAGTAAGAAAGTCCTCACTTTTATAAAATAGCCCATCACAGACACTAGCAGCGAGTTTCAGGCTGCTGGCTGCGCCTCCAGTAGTTCATCATGAGCTGAGCGCCGGTGGTGGTGGTGGCGACGACTCGAGACAGAGCGCAGGGACTGAGTGGATGGGGCTGGTTCACCAGGAACATGTCTTGGGCTGGGGGGTTGGTGGGGGAGATCTGCAGCCGCTTCAGGCACATGCCAAGATAGGCGTCCTCAATGAAGATGGGCTTGATCTCCCTGGACACGGACAGAATCTTGTGAGGCAGGTCCAGGGACATGATATAAGTCATACCCAGTGGGTAGGGGGGGTACTCTTCCTCTGCGATGACCTCACGGGGCATGTAGAACTTGTCCCACGGGTTGCGGAGGACCGGGCTGTGCCACCACACCAGGCCGCTCATGTAATTGTTCTTGGGGGTGTCCGGCTGCAGCAGTAGGTCCACCAGGTTGGGCACGTGGAGGAACATGTCCGAGTCCACTTTGACCACATATGTCTGCAAAGGAGAGTTTAAAGTTTAAAAACTGTAAACCGGTCAAAAACCTGGATTTGAACATTGTCAGAGAAGATGTCTGTCTCACATTTTCAGGAAGACTGTTCCAGATTATAAGTAAGTAAGGTTTATTGATAAAGCACCTTTCACAGACCAGGATCACAAAGAACTTCACAATTAAAAACATACAGTAGAAATAGTACACTAGGGTCAGTCTCTGAGCCACAGGAAGCCAGCGCGGAGACCTGAGGACTGGACTAATGTGGTCGTACTTCCTGGTTCTAGTCAGGACTCGAGCTGCTGCATTTTGAATGTACTGCAGCTGTTTTACAGCTTGTTACAGTAGTCTGACAAACTGGAGACTAAACTACCGATAAGAATCTCCAAGTCTGCGTTAAATACTATGTTTCTGATTCAAGCATCAGCAACAATAGTCACTCAAAAGGCCAAAAAAATGACAGCCCTTGTACTAAATTTTTTACCGTTTTAGGTTTTTGGGCCAACCATTTTTCATATTTGAGTGTATTTTGAGAGCTTTGTTGCTTGATAAAAATCTTACGGAAATATTTTATACAAGTTTTATTTACAAGCAGTTGTAAATGGCAAATGCACTTTGACATTGTAGATTATGTTTTTGATTTGCCATAATATTTACACTTTATGTTTATCATGAATGTACAGAGAAATCTAATCTTCATCAGCGGCCCCTAAGCATATATTACACACATAATACATTATATGACAATTCTATATTGCCTCAGCAAGAAGGTCCTGGGTTAAAATCCTAATCGGAACAGGGCCTTTCTGAGTGGAGTTTGCATGTTCTCCCTGTGTCTGCGTAGGTTTCCTCTACACCTAAATACATGCACAATAAGTATGAATGTAAGTGAGAGTGAAAGGCTTTGTTGCGCCAGTGTGTTCAGCGTCCCGCTTCAGCAATCACTGTGTGTGGAGTGAATGAAGCAACTCTGAACATTGTCATGCGCTTTGGGTGACCTTTATGTAGCAAGATGACTTACTAACAATAGCAGTCAGTTTCAGTTTGATCAGACTTTGCTTCCGTTCATACAGTTTAGTGTACAGTTTCATGTGTAGTTTCAAATAAGAGTGTAGGACGTTCCTTTTTAGGGAGAGACTTATTTTCCATACCAGCACAATAACTCACGGAGACTTCAATGTATGCAGATATAAAAAAAGCTATCTACATTGAAGACATTTATAAAAAGATGTTTACTATTTTCAAACCTCTACAGCAGGTCCTTAGTTGGTCACTTTCTCCTTGCTGATCCTCTAACTTCCTTGGACTTAAAACTTGACCCTTATGAGACAGACTAGGTTATATTTGACACATTTCTGTTAATGTCAAAAGATGATTTTAGCCTAAATAAGAGGAGGGTGCACAATAAGGATATTTAAAAATTATAATCATATATAGTCACCTTTTTTTTTTTTGTCTTGCCATGTGGTATCAGGAGTGTGGCATGTTGATCGGTGGGTAGCAGAGATTCTCTACATTCAAGGCTAGGCCAATCAGAGCCATCCCCTTAACTCGTTTTTTCCCCCGCCAGAGAAGCACCATGAGCTCCAGACTCCTCTGAGGTGCTCCAAGGACAGGCTCAAAAACTCTTTTGTCCCCAACGCCATCAGGCTCTATAACAAAGCCACTTCAGGGAGGAGCAGGGGGGGGGAGGGAGGGTGGGGTCTTGAGAATTGTCTTGCAGTGCCTTAACTTCTATCTTTTATTGATTAATGTATTTTATTGCCATTTTTAATTATGTATTTATCTTTTATTCTATGTTTGTATGATTTTGAGCATAGTAGCCAATGCAAAAAATTTCCTTTGGATCAATAAAGTTATATATATATATATATATATATATATATATATATATATATATATATATATCAAGGCCTAAAACACTTCTAATTCATTCAGCAAATGCTAGGTAAATAAGAATAGCTCATACTAATGTTTGCATATATCTCAGATCGCAAATGAAACTGGATGGCTTCGTGGGAGGAGAGCGTAGGGGAAATGAGAAGCCTGTGAGTGAGTGGGGCGGCGGTGCTAAACATTCAAACTGAAAAACCCCCGCAGAAACAGGTATAGCTCCTTTAAGAAAAAAAAAAATGCTTTGGTCAATGTGATTCCAGTAATGTGCAGCAAGACTAAAAATGTTCATTTCAACAATAGGAAAATGCTTTAACAATAAAACATTTTAATGATTGTTTTAACAGTCAGTGCTAGCAAAGGTGCTATACTCTGCGTGATGGTGAGTTTTCAGATGTTCAGATCAAGTTGCTGGTGTCATACGTGTTTGTTTTGGACCCATCTTGTGACAGTCTTGCCTTTTACACAACGTACAGTCCTCTTGTCACTCTAGTTTACTTTAAAACACTGCCATATGGCCGACATCCTGTCCGCTTGGCGCTAAGCTAAGAGTGAAACTCATGTAAATTAAAATTGTGGGAATCGGTTGTCCACATGGTATTGACCCAATACCAGGATTGGTATCGGTGCCTCCCTGGTGCATTTGGACACTTGATCACAATCCTCTCCTCTTCCCACTTTATCTGTCAGATCTGTTGTGCTTTAGGTCAATACACAGATACATTGAATTAAATAGTAGTAAGAGTAGCAGCCTGTGGACATACCGCGGAGGAGGAGCAGTGAGCAGCCAGCCACTCCAGCATCACCATGGTCTTGATGGTGAGGTTGCGGTAGGAATCGATGAAGTTGCTCTGCACCAGGTCGTGGTACTGCTGGCTCTCCTGTTGCAGCTTCAGCTGAACAGTGTGGGCCCCCAGACTGCTGTCCACCCCAACCAAGAAAAGGCTCCGTACCAGACGGCCCCGCACTTCTGCCTGCCTGCCCCAAGAGCTGCGGATCAGATTCCTGCCAACAAGCACCCAGACAGAACACCCAACTGAGATTATATGAGTGACAATCCTTGACATTGCATTTCTAGAGCTGAACAAACGTAAAAAACATCAGCAATTTGTCAGATACACATTGGAATGATGGTTAGACTTAAGAGAAAAAAAAAAAAAGCATGGTCTCGATGGAAAGTGGGGTTCACACGTACTCGACACTTTGTAAGAAACCAGGTGAAATGAAAATCAGCCGATTTTCAGAATCAACAGAGCAATATCAGCAATATCAGAACCCTACAGAGAAACGGACACATTTTACCACTTAATATTGACCCAAACCATTCACTAAAAATTTTAGTGAATGGTTTGTTTTTGACAACATTTAAAAATGAAGCCTTTGGGATATTCTGAATACAAACACTAACTCGGGGGAGAGGCGAGCGAGAGGCGGGGAGAGGCGAGCGAGAGGCGGGGAGAGGCGAGCGAGAGGCGGGGAGAGGCAGGGAGAGGCGAGCGAGAGGCGGGGAGAGGCAGGGAGAGGCGAGCGAGAGGCGGGGAGAGGCAGGGAGAGGCGAGCGAGAGGCGGGGAGAGGCAGGGAGAGGCGAGCGAGAGGCGGGGAGAGGCAGGGAGAGGCGAGCGAGAGGCGGGGAGAGGCGAGCGAGAGGCGGGGAGAGGCAGGGAGAGGCGAGCGAGAGGCGGGGAGAGGCGAGCGAGAGGCGGCGAGAGCGAGAGGGCGAGGCGAGAGGCGAGCGAGAGGCGAGCGAGAGGCGGGGGAGAGGCGAGCGAGAGGCGGGGAGAGGCGAGCGAGAGGCAGGAGAGGCGAGCGAGAGGCGAGCGAGAGGCGGGGAGAGGCGAGCGAGAGGCGGGGAGAGGCGAGCGAGAGGCAGGGAGAGGCGAGCGAGAGGCAGGGAGAGGCGAGCGAGAGGCGGAGAGGGAGAGGCGACGAGAGGCAGGGAGAGGCAGGGAGAGGCGAGCGAGAGGCAGGGAGAGGCGAGCGAGAGGCAGGGAGAGGCGAGCGAGAGGCAGGGAGAGGCGAGCGAGAGGCAGGGAGAGGCGAGCGAGAGGCAGGGAGAGGCGAGCGAGAGGCGGGGAGAGGCGAGCGAGAGGCGGGGAGGCGAGCGAGAGGCAGGGAGAGGCGAGCGAGAGGCAGGGAGAGGCGAGCGAGAGGCAGGGAGAGGCGAGCGAGAGGCGGGGAGAGGCGAGCGAGAGGCGGGGAGAGGCGAGCGAGAGGCGGGGAGAGGCGAGCGAGAGGCGGGGAGAGGCGAGCGAGAGGCAGGGAGAGGCGAGAGCGAGGCGGGGAGAGGCGAGCTCCGGGGTTTGAGAACTCAGACTGGGTGAGTGACATGCGGAAGTACCGCTGAAAGCGAAACTCCTCCGTGCGCAGCTCCTGGAGTAAATGACGGAACTCTGCAAACACTGCAGCCTCTCAAGTCTGTGGTGAACCCAGAACATGTTTTGTTGAAGCCCTACAACAACGTTATTTTGCTTTATATAACAAATAAAGGCTCGCTGCTCATTGAAAAATCCACCGCTGTCCTGACTACAGGCAACAGAGAAGCTCCTCCCACCGGCGTCAGGCGTGTCACTCGCGTCAAAAGCTTCAAGCACCAAAATGACAAAACTATCCCGGCGTCAGTTGAAGCGCGTCAAAAGCTTTTTGAAGCTTTTGGTCTGAACGCGCCTTGACCCTCCACATGCTCCCTATCAACTCTAGAGACATTTACTGCTCAAACTGGCTCCAAATGAAGCCTGTCCCTGACTATATTCCTCCATGCCTGCTTCGCCTCTGTCTCTCCTGCTCAGAGTGCTCAGACAGTGATCTTTGACCAAGACACCCACAGAGCTCTGCTGCCAAACCCCAGACATATGATACAGGGGACACAGACTGACAGGAAAAGAGTGAAAAACAATATTTTTTTAATTAACATTTTAATATTTTTAAATTTATGGCAGTCACTGAGTTAAGGATAATGAAGTCAAAACAGGGGTGTGCCTCTTAACGCAATAAAAATAAAAAACAGCAACTCATTTGCCAGAGCATTGGCTTTTGAGCCTGTGAGACCCTCTCCACAGACTCCCACTGATGTCTGAAAGTGTGTCCTTAGGCAGGACGCTTAACCCAACTTTGCCTGAAGCCCCTAAGGCAAGATCAAGACTGTCGTCACCGAAAGAGAAGCCATACTCCTGTGGACTCGCCACCTGCAGGAGGATCATTCAATGGCTGGTGCTCTGTGATTAGGTGGCAGCTGATTGCCACCCCCCAACCCAGAAATGGGCAAAGGGGAAGAAAATGAATGGGTTAAAATGTATAACAATGGCTCTGTTCATAGTAGTCTGAGGATTTGTTGATTATTATTATTATTGACAAGTTATTATTGACAAGTTTGAGAGAAAAGCATTCACATGTGTTTGTGCCAATGTGGGGCAGAAGTTCCTCATCTTACAGCTATGTGGGGGAAAATGAAAACAACTCCAGGTCTGTTTTTTTAATGGTGGAACCATTTACATCTTAACAGGTTTGCTTAATATGTGTAATTTAATAAAATAAAATAGCAATGTATCCCTATCCACTGCAGTTGGTTACCTGGCTGCGACGTCTGCAGGGGCTACGGGCACCACCAGCAGCACAAATGGAGATGGGTCCTTACACACTGCAGTGTCCTCCAGGAGGAAGCGATAGTCCCGGGGGTAGGCCACATGGTAAGGGCCTGGGTCCTCCCACACGCTGGCTACAGGGGCCGGAGTTGAGATCTGCCTGTAAGGAGGAGGGTAGAACTGACTGTCCCGACTCAGTTCCATGTTTGAGATGACCAGGAAGTATGCCAGAACCAGCACCACTACCAGCACCACGCCAACGGTGTTCCTGCCGGGCTCCATCCAGCCTGCCACACACACACACACATTCACGTCTACTTGTGAAAATATTTCATCACTAGCCCCAATGTAGCAATATTATATGACTGACTGGTCTGGCAAAGAAATTTGCTAAAAAAAACTAAAATACATGTAAGTAAGTAGGCACCTTTACTTCAGTATGTGCGTCTCAATTAAAAGATCTACATTACAAGCACATAATGCCTTGCGAAAGTATTCGGCCCCCTTGAACCTTTCGCCACATTTCAAGCTTCAAACATAAAGATATAAATTTTTTTTTTTTTGTCAAGAATCAACAAGTGGGAAACAATCGTGAAGTGGAACGAAATTTATTGGATAATTTAAACTTTAACAAATAAAAAACTGAAAAGTGGGAAGTGCAATATTATTCGGCCCCCTTGCGCTAACACTTTGTAGCGCCACCTTTTGCTGCAATTACAGCTGCAAGTCGCTTGGGGTATGGCTCTATCAGTTTTGCACATCAAGAGACTGGAATTCTTGCCCATTCTTCCTTGCAAAACAGCTCGAGCTCAGTGAGGTTGGATGGAGAGCGTTTGTGAACAGCAGTCTTCAGCTCTTTCCACAGATTCTCGATTGGATTCAGGTCTGGACTTTGACTTGGCCATTCTAACACCTGGATACGTCTATTTGTGAACCATTCCATTGTAGATTTGGCTTTATGTTTTGGATCATTGTCCTGTTGGAAGATAAATCTCCGTCCCAGTCTCAGGTCTTTTGCAGACTCCAACAGGTTTTCTTCCAGAACGGTCCTGTATTTGGCTCCATCCATCTTCCCATCAATTTTAGCCATCTTCCCTGTCCCTGCTGAAGAAAAGCAGGCCCAAACCATGATGCTGCCACCACCATGTTTGACAGTGGGGATGGTGTGTTCAGGGTGATGAGCTGTGTTGCTTTTACGCCAAACATATCGTTTTGCATTGTGGCCAAAAAGTTCGATTTTGGTTTCATCTGACCAGAGCACCTTCTTCCACATGTTTGGTGTGTCTCCCAGGTGGCTTGTGGCAAACTTTAAACAAGACTTTTTATGGATATCTTTGAGAAATGGCTTTCTTCTTGCCACTCTTCCATAAAGGCCAGATTTGTGCAGTGCACGACTGATTGTTGTCCTATGGACAGACTCTCCCACCTCAGCTGCAGTTATCTGCAGTTCATCCAGAGTGATCATGGGCCTCTTGGCTGCATCTCTGATCAGTCTTCTCCTTGTTTGAGATGAAAGTTTGGAGGGACGGCCGGGTCTTGGTAGATTTGCAGTGGTCTGATACTCCTTCCATTTCAATATAACTGCTTGCACAGTGCTCCTTGAGATGTTTAAAGCTTGGGAAATCTTTTTGTATCCAAATCCAGCTTTAAACTTCTCCACAACAGTATCTCGGACCTGCCTGGTGTGTTCCTTTGTCTTCATGGTTCTCTCTGCGCTTTAAACAGAACCCTGAGACTATCAAAGAGCAGGTGCATTTATACGGAGACTTGATTACACACAAGTGCATTCTATTTATCATCATCAGTCATTTAGGACAACATTGGATCATTCAAAGATCCTCACTGAACTTCTGGAGTGAGTTTGCTGCACTGAAAGTAAAGGGGCCGAATAATATTGCACGCCCCACTTTTCAGTTTATTTGTTAAAAAAGTGTAAATTATCCAATAAATTTCGTTCCACTTCACGATTGTGTCCCACTTGTTGATTCGTGACAAAAAAAATCTAATTTTATATCTTTATGTTTGAAGCCTGAAATGTGTCGAAATGTTGAAAAGTTCAAGGGGGCCGAATACTTTCGCAAGGTACTGTACATATGGTCAATCCTCCAGGACTATCTTGGTACCATGTGTATGTGTGTTAAATATAATGTATTTTGTGCTGTGGTACTTTCACATCTCAGGGTGGCTACACTGAATTGATTAGACTTTTAAAAACATTGTGTTGGTCACTTGACTTGTAATCACTGTGTGTGATACACAGGTGTGTAGCCAACTTGATTAAACATCTGATGAAGTTTGGTTTCACCAGAAACTTCACATCTTGTGGTGCAAATTAAAATCTCTTGGGAGCGAAAGCTCTGCAGAGTCATCTCCATTTTTTTATTTTACCATTTTCGACTTTTTGCGAGCTACTCAGACTTGGATGTGCGCATCCACCTCACTCTTGCTTTAATTAGAATTGACCACATTTCTGTTGCCTTCCATCCCTGCTCTTTTGTGATTACAGTTCTGTTCAAAGACCCCAGCTGAGCTCCTCAACAGTTCTATCTCCTCCTTCAGTCTGAGGACCAAAACAAACGTGTGAAAACAGCAGAGGTCCGGACCAAAGGCCCCTCACAACTCGAGCCCTTTCCCTTCACAAGACCGCAGAGCCACGCCTGCGGACAGTGTGGGACAAGGAACAGGTGTCTGAACCTCAGAGACTGAATGTTTGGATTGTGTTGAAGAGTTTTCTGCTAAAGACCACAATGAGACGAGACCAGGCCACAGCAGAAAGAACCATCAGGCCAAAATACAGGATACGTGCAGTAAAGTAAAATAAATAAAAATTACACAAATCTAGACAATTTCATACAAAAATATATAATAATAATTCATTAAACCACAATAATCATTTAGGCAGTATACAACATAGATCACAAAATGAATCACGTCTTTGTTGGAGCTACATATTTGGGCTGAAACTAGTCGCCCGAGTGCTTCATGCAACCCTGGTAAAGTTGCCACACCTGTGAAACCAGTCTGCACACTTGACCCACACCCAACAGACAAAGAATGAAAACTAGAAATGGTACAATGGCTGAAGCCATTGTGAGTGGCTGCATAGATGTTGGAAGGGTTAGGGATGAAGAAGGAAGAAGAAGAAAGAAAAGGGAAGAAGAGGAAAGAAGGAAGAGGAGGAGGAAGAAGAAGGGGAAGAAGGGGAAGAAGAAGAAGAAGGGGAAGAGGAGGAAGGGGAAGAAGAGGAAGAAGGGGAAGAAGAGGAAGAAGAGGAAGAAGTGAAGAAGATGAAGTAAGAAGAATGTGTTGTAAGGGGCTGAAAGTGTTGTAAGATGTTGTAATGTATTGTATCTGTGGTGATGAATTGTTAGTGTGGTAATGTGTTGTATGGGGAGTAATCTGTTGTACTGGTCCAATGTAAGTCAATGGGAAAAAGTGCTTGAACTTTTGTGTTATATCTGAAAAAGTGCTAAAGGTGGAAGTGTGAAAAGTAATAGCAATAATGAGACGGTGAAGCCGGTCGTAACGATGTATAATTTGTTGAATTTGGTAAAAGCGTTGAAGAGTTGAAAAGTGACAAAATCTGGCAGAAGTGGAAGAAGAAGAAGAAGAATAAACAGTAGGAGAGCATATAGTGGCTGCATAGTCTATGCAGCCACTCAAATATGTTTTCCTCAGAATTTCAGCAGAAACACTTCAGTGTACTTTTGTCAATGTGTTTAAAAATAAATTATAAATGTAAAATATGACCTAATATTAACCAACCAACATCCAGAACACCAATATTTTTACAATCAATTCTAAATGAGTAGATCCAACTGTTAGAGGGGGTCTTCAATTTATTAGAGTAAATGAAAAAAAACAAATTAATTTGCTTTAATCCTTTGATATAAAAAATCAAATGAAACTGCAGTGGACACATATATTATAGTTGGTGGTGTGACATTTGATTGGCAAAAAGATTGGAGAACTTATGCAAACCCCAATTTTCAGTTTTTGATTGATGAAAAGGATTAATAAATCATGTAAACGTATCTGAGTGGAGCTTGCATGTTCTCGCTGCGCCTGCGTCGATTTCCTCCAACATTTCCCCAACCACTTCCTCTAACTGCATGTATGTTTACAGTGACTGTGTTTAAGAGAGTCAAATTAGCCCAAGCCTACAAACCAGAAAGGTGTTCAAATGTTTGCTCACTTTCTCAAACTATTAATGATTAAGAATTCAAACCTTATGAAAAGCTGTAAAGAGAACGGTACGTGCTAGCATGCTGACCACAAAGCTCAGCTCAAAGTTTACTTTAGAAATTAGTGACAGCTCAGTACAGACTCTTGCGGTATCATCTGTGGCTGTCTTGTGTTTGCAAAGCAGACACCATGTTCTCACAAACACCGGATACAAGTACATAATACAGCAGCCCATGAGCAAGGCAGTTACTGCATTTGACAAGAGGACTCTGAGAAGCACAGGGACTGACCTCCTGCGGGTACCTAGGGTCAGAACTAAACATGAGGCAGCATTTCAGATGCTTGCAGCTAAAATCTGGAAGAGTCTTTCTGAAAATGAGACAGGCTTCTTATCTGACAATGTCCAAGTCCAAGTATTTTATGTTTACTCTTTTGAATGTACTGTGATTACTTATGATTCTAATGACTTGTGTGGCTGTTTCTATCTTGTTTTGTTCAGCACTTTGAGTTGCCTTGTGCATGAACTAGGGCTTTGACTTTTGCACAAAAAACATTCGAAGTTTGTTTATTAATTAAAATATTTCAAATATATTTGAATATATAATCATACTTTATTATACAGCTCCTCACAGCAGCAGCAGAACACTCCATTTATTTGAATCTAATTTCGATATTTGTTTTCTTGATAACAGACTCTCAAACCAATAATGACTGCTGCCCTTTGGCAACGCACTCTGTGCTTGTAATTCAAGTGTGTAAAATACTAAGATTACTCTGGACAGTAATTTGTACACTTCGTCACAACAGGCTAAGCCTCTGTCTGTGTGAGAGAAGCTATCGGAGCTAGCCACGCTCATTAAACATGAATAACAATCAACACATTTAAATGTTAATCGAGGAATACATCATACATATAGTTTCTTAATATAAATGCAGGGAGGTTTTCAGAATGATCTTTTAACGTTTTCATGACAAAAATACAGTTTTAAAGTGACAAAAAGCGATTGCGCTAAACCCGGAAGTAACTATTAACATTAGTAGAACATTTTAGGACACATTTGCAGAGGATCTGGTTATGGCTTTAGGGTAAGTTCATACACTTGGGTCACTCAGTGCTGTTGTACCACCACCTTGTTGACGTTACTGCTGAGACATCAAAGTAGCTTTCTTCCCATAAACGTCAGAAACAATAGCAGTAGCTTATCCAAAGTCACTGCAGATGAGGTTCCGAATGAGGTCTTGGGACTGTGGTCTTTGGCTCTGTTTTGATCTAACTGGGAACTTTATTTAAATTTTAATCCAGCCGTAGTAAATTCAATCAGACTAAACTGACTTTAAACGCATAGTCCTCCAGAGAGTTCTAGTTAGTTAGCTAGCCTAGCTGTTGCCAGTCTAGCCACGTCAGGGGGAAACCTCTGGGAACCTATTATATAATTATATATTATTTATATATTATATATATATATATTATATAAAATATTATAAAAAAGATAATGCCCATAACAGACTCAGATATTAAGGGATGTCTAATATTTGTTCAAATATATATTTAATATTCAAATTACATTCGAATTATATTAAAATATCAAACTTTGAAGTCAATGTCCTAGTATGAACAGTGTTATACAAATAAACTTGCCTGCCTTGCCCATATCAGCAACTGGGATAGCACATGAGAGCTGAGAGCTTCACGAGGCTCCTGACGCTGCTCTGTCCACTGCACTGCGTAACTTAAAACTGAAGTCGATCTTGGCTCACTGGTTTCTGGAAAAGTAGAACATGTCTATGTTTGTGATAAATATATCATTCCAATCATCAAGAAGCTTTAATGACATTATCTTGAACTGTAAATGAAAAATTGGATGTCTCGCAAAAAAACAGCTAATAATTCCATAACTTTTTAACAAAGCATATGCGATCCATATTCTCTGAAATGAATGATTCCAGGATGTAATGTATATTTGTGCGTTTAAACGGACAGTCTGCAGATTTTAGTTTTAAGAAGCATTACACAACTTCCCAGGTGGGGTACACTTTTTGCTTGGTTTGTTTAGGAACGAAGCTCCAACTATACTAGAGGCAAACACATCCTTTCACACGTGGCTAAGGTGCAGGTTATGTCTGCAACAGATATTTTTATGAGCAGCACAAACACCTTACTTCCAAGTTTACCACAGTTAAAATATAGAAAATATATCTCCAATGCACCAAGCAGGCGTCAAATCTATCAGTGAAATGGAACAAGGTACATTTAAAGCTGGGGTACCACACAGAAATCCCTACTAATCTAATACAATCCTTATAACTAGTTTCTAGCCCTCAAAACGTTCTGGTTTGTTCTCTAGTTTTTCACATTCATGTAAGTTTGCCCTCTGTCACATCTTTATCAGAAAAGAGAACCAGTCCACACTCAGCCAATCAATTTCACCAAGTAAGAGATCAAATGTGTTCTCATAAAGATAGAGGCTGACTGATTTGTTACTGAAACAAGGTTTTTTGTTTCTGTTGGGACAAACATGTGTTTATTAAAACAAGAAAGTTAGGTACACCAGCTTTAATATTTTATATGCATTGGGCAAGTGTTTTCAAAGAGTGACAGTAATTGAATGTATGTACAATGACCCCATAGGTGTAAAGGATCATAAAACATAGGATAGATTATTTCCATGCGGGAGTTTGAGCAGTTTATTACTTTGGACTTCATACCTATGTTTACAAGGAAATCTACTCAGACCCAAAATGGCCGCGATGTCTCTTTTACATCTTATCCCAATGTGCTTTGTTAACCTTTGGTATAGAACGGCTTTGACACAGTTCCTGGGTCAATGCAGCCTCCTGGGAGTTTACTCACACATGATAAAAAATATTGTAAAATGTATGCACTTGTGTAAGACTACTGAGAACAGACCACAGGGAAGCCACCGCCACCCACGCACACTTACCTGCGGCTGTGATCACACATGAGGCCCCTGAGTCTCACACGGCCCCTATGTCTGCGCTGGCCGCTTCCCTGCACTCTCTCTCGGGCTGTAGAAGAGGTCCATGCGCGGACAGCTGCTCCAACCTGAGCACACGAAACAAACAGATGGAGCAACTAATATCACCTTCACAGAGGCCCCACCCTGTCCTGCCTTTACCACTGGCTGGGAGGCGCTAGAGAGAGCGCGGGGTGTGGGCATGGCGGCCATCTTGCGTATTGACAAAGTGCAGCATTCCCATAGCGAGTCAGGTGGCAGCGGTGTAAAGCACTATTTAGTACATGTAAATATATTAGGGTTGGAAAGTAACTATGTATTTTACTTAAAGCCAGGCTACCTAACGGTTTTAACATTTTATAATCAAGTAAAAAACGACTCAGGCAGTGTCTTCGTTGACGGAGCAGCCATCTCCTGCGGATCCACCACCTGCCGGAGGATCAGTGAAGGGCCGGTGCTATGAGCATTGGGTGGCAGCTCTAATTGCCACCCCCTTCACCCAGAAATTGACTAAAAAAGAAGGAATTAATGAATAATTGATACATGTTGTGTACAGAGATGGGGATTTGCGACTTGACTTGGACTCACTCGTCCCTCAAGAACTTGTGATTTTGGGACTTGCAAGTCTCTATGACATTACTTCTCCAAATATAATCTGTTGTTATTATAATAGATCCATGGTTACCCACATTTGTTAAACTCTGAAACTGGAGGCAAGAGATGTGACCAGACTCACCTGAGAAAAGTATACATACTCAGTATCTTTTAGGGTTATTTGAAGCATCAAACTCACCTAGAATAGATAGAAGTGCTCAACGCTCGACCAAGATGCCTTTAAAGCATATGGGAGGAGTTTCCTGAATTTTAGGAAAGAACTGCCCTACTCACAGGGAACTTCTATTAAAACTTGTCTTACATATGACCAGAATTATTGACATTTAGGAGAACCAATATTCTAGAAGATCATGGGTGTCAAAGTCAAGGCCCAGGGGTGAGCTGCGGCTTGAAAATGACTTTTCTTGGCCCCCGGGATGATATTTGATTAGCATAGAACCGGCCCACACAGAACCATAGGAAAATATTATATATTTAATGTTCAGGACATATGTTTTCTGCTTGAAGGAAGTTTGCTTTTGTCTGTGAGCCTGTTGAAAAATATTTTCACTTGAAATTACTGACAGAGCCATACAAAAATATTGGGTTATTAATTCAATCATTAAATAAAATTCGATCCACTGTGTTAGGTGCTGGTTCAATAGGTTATATGCATGATTTTGAAATGTTTTAATAAACATTGAACCATTCCGGCCCTTGACTTTGTTTTTTGGCCCTCTGATTTATTTGACTTTGACACTCCACCCAAAAAAAGTAAATACTCCCATATACATGTATATATTTAAGTAAGAGTTTAATTAAATACTTTATCCAAACAGTAGTCTGTAAAAGTAACAATTTGTGAACAAAACACTCTGTCTTTTTAATTTCCAGCCCTGATTTTCCACATTTCCAAAATCAGGCCAGAGTTGACAGTAGCCAACCGCATACAAAATGACTGCCAGTGAGTCAATTCTATAGGTTGTTGTGTTGAAAGACACTGGTTGAGAGCATAGACTGTAAAGCCTGGTTCACACGGCAGGATATTTAGGCCGATTTACCCCTTACGACAATCTTAAGAAACGCTCCGATTTCCGTAACAAAATCTTACAGATTATCCTGCCGTGTGTGGTGTGTTAAGACTGCACTCGTCGCTCGGAAGGACATCGGGACTGCTCCCGATCTCAAATCGGGGATATCCAACATGTTGGATTGTTTTGGCCCGATTTCTTGTCGTGTGTGGTGTCCTCCGAGGACAAGCGAGCGCGTTGCCATGACTACGGCGTGTAGCCAATAAGAAGACGAGGTGACAAGCCGGTGAGGAAACACCGGAAAAAAAACCAAAACAGAGCAGCATGGCTTTGACCATTGCCTTTTCTTTGGATTACGTGTCTTCTCTGTTAACAACAAACTGCACACTATCGCCACTGCATCCTCTTCGTCCGCCATGACTGTTTACTCTGAAGTCACGCTTGATCTCGAGAGATTTTGTGAGATTTCCGTCTGACCTGGGAATGCTCGGGGGGGGGGGGTGTCGGTTCGTGTGTGATGTTTGTGGCTTGCGTGATCTTGCCGTGTGGCTACGCACCACACACTGCACGACCAAAGTGGTTAGACGCAGGATTTTTAATCTCCCCGTGTGGGGTC
This sequence comes from Knipowitschia caucasica, assembly GCA_964034765.1. Taxonomy (NCBI): domain Eukaryota; kingdom Metazoa; phylum Chordata; class Actinopteri; order Gobiiformes; family Gobiidae; genus Knipowitschia; species Knipowitschia caucasica. The sequence goes on from OZ035825.1 coordinate 9,136,691, forward strand.
TAACACGGAGAAAAATCGGCCGACAATTTTAAAATCGTCTCGTGTGAACCAGGCTTAACGTTGAGAGATGTAATCACATTGTTTACATGTTTCAGAGGTCCAGCGTCAGAACTGCAGGTGCTGCGGAATCAAGACAAACCTGAACAAGGACTGATGCACAGGACATATTTATTTGAACAAATGTTGCTATATGGCAGCGACAGATTCTATTTGCAGTGAAGAGAGCTCGTCAGCGCCTACATCACCTGCGGCAGAAGACTTTTACACCTGAACCACTGAAAGCATCCTAGCATCAGTGGCCCTCAAGAGGGTGGCCCACAGGAGAGTGGCCCACAGGAGAGTGGCCCACAGGAGAGTGGCCCACAGGAGAGTGGCCCACAGGAGAGTGGCCCTCAGGAGAGAGGCCCTCGGGACAGTGGTCCGCTCCACACTGGCAGTGAGAACCATCAGGATGCACCTCCCTCGACTGGAGGCCACTCACATTCATCAATACACCGGAGAGCCCAGAAGGTTTACAACAGCGCCTCCTCTGGGAGACAATTGTATCTCCTCAATCAGCCACATACAAAAATATAAAAGTAGGCAAAAGTGACAATACTGTATGTATTAAAAACATTGGTATAATTTGAGTCCTTCCTGTGCTTACTTTTTGTTTTAATGTTCCTTTATATTTTATTAAAATTGTTTTTATCTCTTTATTCTTCTTTTATTACTTGAGTTGTGTTATTAGTTCAGTCGTGTTATCTGTGATGATGTTGAGATCGTCAAAGATGTTTTCTTTTGAATGCACTGGAAAACGGCAGCAAGTCCTAAGTAGCTCTGAAACAGTTGTCGTTTTGTGCTTTCCTGAGATGTTGCTGAAGTACAGTGTTCATGGTTTTGCACTGGTCCAGACCAGAGCAGAGAAAATCCACTGAAGGAATGCTAAAAATGCTAATGAAGCATTTAGCATTTTACTTTGGACTAGAGCAAAGAAAATGGTCCGAACCAAGCGGCTACTCCACCTTTTGACCTGCCCTGCTCCACCCAGAGGCTACTCTATCTGTGCTGCACTGACCCGTCCTGCTCCACCCAGAGGCTACTCCACCTCTGCTGCTGTGACCTAAAGCCTAGCGTACATCGACAGAGAAACTGGGGACAACTAGTTGCAAGGCGGCTTTTGGCAACTGAGAGGAGATGATCAGTTGCCGAAATCGGTCGATGTGCGCGCTCTTACAACTGGAGATGATCAGTCGGTCTCCAGTTCCAGTCAGTTGCCCGTGTTCTACTTTTCGGCAACTAGTTGTCCTCAGTTGCCCCGAAGTGCGCGCTCCATGCGCCGCTCCAACAACGTGTGTGTATTGCGTGTATTGCGAGCCTGCAACAGTTTATGTCAGAAAACACACTGTGGTTGAGGCCAGTTGCTGTCGATGTACGCGCTGTTATTCAAGAGACTGGCCTGCGACTCAGAGTTGCCCGTTTTCGCCAGATTGTCGATGTGTGCGGGGCAGCAACTCAGAGGCGACGGATATAATCAGTTGCCAGTCCGATGTACGCTAGGCTTAAAGGGCTGTTGCTAATCATTACTATTGTTATCTTTTTAGAATGATCAATATTTTTTATTTATTTTTTGCTGCTACTGGACACCTGAATTTCTCCTACGGGGATCAATAAGGTATCTATCTATCTATTGAGTATAATAATGAAAAATTAAACGGAATCATCGCTCACCACCACATGTCATATGAGAACATATATCCACCACAGGGTTAAAATGTTTCTCCTCCTCTTAGTCAAATCTGGGACAAAGCCTCCTCTCTTCACTTGCTGTGTATACAGGGTTTAAACCTGTCAGGGCAGCATTAGTGCTGTTGTTTAGGTTGTTTTCATTAGCGAGGGAGGGGTGTGTGTATTTTGATTGCTTACACTGGACAATAGTCTCCAGGTGAATATGAGAGTGTCATGGTTTAGATTAATTTCCTGTTTTATTTTGTAATTTGATTAACCCTGTGTCTTCTTTAGTTGTACTTACTGTGTCCTGATTACCTGCCCTGCCCTCGTGTCCCTGTTCCGTTTCAGAACCAGTACTTTCAGCAAAAGTAAGAAGGATTATAACAAATGGCAAAGAGGGAGTATTGGTGAAATTTTTGCAGCACTAAGGGAAGGGAAACTAAGATTGACAGGGTTTGTACAATGATTAAGAGATTGGATGGTATTAAGTAGTGATGAGTAAATGAAACCTCACGTACTTTATTGATACTGTAGCACTAGCACAACAGCGCGGCTTGTGCTGCTCCATATGGGGTGCAGATTGTAAAAATTCTGTTAAAATTTTTTAGCTGAACATTTTTCAACATTTAGCTCACTTTCCTCACATTTAGCGCATTTTCCTCACATTTAAGACAGACATTCATGTAAAACAACACGTTATATGTAGTTGTCAAATCATGTTAAATATTATATATATGTTTATATCTAAATCTAAATGTGAAATGTTATATCTAAATATTATATCTATATCTAAATGTTAAATGTTATATCTAAATATTATATCTATATCTAAATGTTAAATGTTATATCTAAATGTTATATCTATATCTAAATGTTATATCTATATCTAAATGTTAAATGTTATATCTAAATGTTATATCTATATCTAAATGTTATATCTAAATATATCTATATCTAAATGTTAAATGTTATATCTAAATGTTATATATATATCTAAATGTTAAATATTATATCTAAATGTTATATCTATATCTAAATGTTATATCTAAATGTTAAATCTAAATGTTATATCTATATCTAAATGTTATATCTATATCTAAATGTTATATCTAAATATTATATCTATATCTAAATGTTAAATGTTATATCTAAATATTATATCTATATCTAAATGTTATATCTATATCTAAATGTTAAATCTAAATGTTAAATCTAAATGTTATATCTAAATGTGTCGCCAAGTGTAAAGCTAAATATATAGAAAATATTTAAATCCGCAAGGAAACCACGCCCACTGCAGTGGCTTCAAATCCAGTGGGGGGTCTGCCCCCTTTCCTGAAATGAGTTGCTTGTTTTCACCCTTTTATTGTGTGTATTTTTCTGATTTTTAAACTGTCGTGAAGCACTTTGTGGCTCTTGTCTGTGAAAGGTGCTACAAATACAGAAACAGTGTTCAGGTGTCAGGACTGACACCTGAACACTGTTTCGTTGTGTACTTGTACAATGACAATAAAGCACTTACTTACTAAATAAAGATTACGTACTCACTCAAATAACGTACTCACTCACTCAAATAACATAGTAAACTTACAAAGTACATGAAATGCTGCTAAAGACTGAAACAAACTTACTTGAGGGGTTTGTTAGTTAGCATTTATCCTTGTTTTTAGTCCAGTTTTTGAAAAACCTTTTTAAAGTTTAAAAAACAACTTTTTTTTTAAACAGTTAAAAAAAAAACTTGTTTAAATGATTTTTGATGCTTTACAATTCTTTTACGAAGAAAATAAGTCCATGTCCTAAAAATAGTCATTTTAAAGAAAAATATTTGCCTTAATCTGAAACTCCAGACGCCCCGTGGACCATTTTACAGGCTGCTGCTTTTACATGGTTGTCTATGGCGAAAAGGGCTTTTGAGCCGTAGGCTGCAATACCACGGCCTGCCAATAGAGCAACTCATTTCAGGAAAGGGGGCGGACCCCCCACTGGATTTGAAGCCACTGCCGTGGGCGTGGTTTCCTTGCGGATTTAAATATTTTCTATATATTTAGCTTTACACTTGGCGACACATTTAGATATAACATTTAGATTTAACATTTAGATTTAACATTTAGATATAGATATAACATTTAGATATAGATATAATATTTAGATATAACATTTAACATTTAGATATAGATATAATATTTAGATATAACATTTAGATATAGATATAACATTTAGATATAGATATAACATTTAGATATAGATATAACATTTATATATAGATATAACATTTAGATTTAACATTTAGATATAACATTTAGATATAGATATAACATTTAGATATAACATTAAACATTTAGATATATATATAACATTTATATATAACATTTAAACATTAAGATATAGATATATTTAGATATAACATTTAGATATAGATATGACATTTAGATATAGATATAACATTTAGATATAACATTTAACATTTAGATATAGATATAACATTTAGATATAGATATAACATTTAACATTTAGATATAGATATAATATTTAGATATAACATTTAACATTTAAATATAGATATAATATTTAGATATAACATTTCACATTTAGATTTAGATATAAACATATATATATAATATTTAACATGTATTTGACAACTACATATAACGTGTTGTTTTACATGAATGTCTGTCTTAAATGTGAGGAAAATGCGCTAAATGTGAGGAAAGTGAGCTAAATGTTGAAAAATGTTCAGCTAAAAAATGTTAACAGAATTTTTACAATCGGCACCCCATAGCTCCATACTGACGCCTGGTGGATCTTATAAATCATTGCATCCAACTCAATGATTCTAATAGCCCTTTCTTATTTTGCATTTCCACTAGTGTTGGTATCGGAGTTTGCATACTTTTTTCGTACCACCTCGACTGTGGTTCCATCTACACTGATTGGTCAACGAGAGTCGTCACTGGAAGCAACGTCCGACTCTGGTAAAAACAACTACTCCGCCATCTTTAAAACCGGCTGCTCTGCTTCGGCTACATTACGTCCTCCTCACTCCAGAGAAATGGAATCGCATAGAAAGCCCCAAAAGTCAGCGTCGACCAGGTCCACAGGTTCCTCTCTTCAGGCCAAAGAAAGAATTCAAAGGCAGCTCGAGGCTCAACACGGAGGTTTCACAAGGTTTTCAGGGAGATCTCTCTGGATTTGTGACTAGTCTGTGGTAATCCTGGAAATAACTGTAGCTAAGTATCCCGTTGGCCCAAAGCTCTCACTGAAATGTATTTACTGTGTACATGTTCGATTGTCTGTGGTACACAGTGAGCTAGCTACATTTAGCTACATTTGGCTATCAATAGCAGCTAAGCTAACGTCATTCCTGTGCTACTGTGCATTATCTCGCATTATCTGCAGTATTCACGTGTTTCCATTCTGTTTTGTGCTTGTACTTAAAGTGATTGTCTGCAGTTTGGCAGAAAGAAAGACAGAGAGTTACTTGATTTGAAAAAAAACGACGCAAGCTCCCTGCCCCTTCCTTTGGTCTACACCTACGTTTCCATAACACATTTAAATGTTAATCGGAGAACACATTATACATATACATTATTAATACACATGCGCGGAGGTTTTCAGAATTATTTGTTAACGTTTTCATGAAAAAAATAATGTTTTAATGCACAAAAAAGCGATCGCAGCAAACCCTGAAGTAGCTATTATCATGCATTGAACATTATAGGACACATCTGCAGAGGATCTGATTATGGATATAGGTTCAGTATATAAATGATTATGGATATAGGTTCAGTATATAAATGATTATGGATATAGGTTCAGTATATAAATGATTATGGATATAGGTTCAGTATATAAATGATTATGGATATAGGTTCAGTATATAAATGATTATGGATATAGGTTCAGTATATAAATGATTATGGATATTTCAGAGCCTAATGGAGACTTGATTTGGAGGCTCTGCAAAAACAAACAACTGAGCATGAGCAGCTACGAGCATCGGCGCGATGATTGACAGCCCGTGGCATCACTTGGTTGGTTAACGTGGACGGCATCGTGGATTCTGAACTATAGCTAAGAGAAGGGAAGGCGGGACTTACCCGTAATATTAGAATGAATAAAATGACTTATTTGATGTCAATATTTAAGGCCAGAAGGTCAATTTAATACAATTCTTAAAATTTGTAATTCATTTAGAGTTACATACAATCACTTTAAGTTGTCATGTGTATATTTGTGTGAGAATCTGTAGTAAATAATCTAACTGGGTTTCTCTCCCAGTGATTAGTGAATGCAAACTACAGACTCTGCTTAGATATTAAAAAGCAGAATACAGACAAATGACGGACAAAAAACCATAGCCTGGGTCTCGCTAAGATGGAATAGCAGACAAAGACCCAGAATGAAGCAGATGCTGCTCCTTATACAGTAGTACAGTGCCTTGCGAAAGTATTCGGCCCCCTTGAACCTTTCAACATTTCGCCACATTTCAGGCTTCAAACATAAAGATATAAAATTTTAATTGTGAAGTGGAATGAAATTTATTGGGTGATTTAAACTTTTTTTACAAATAAAAAACTGAAAATTGGGGCGTGCAATATTATTCGGCCCCTTTACTTTCAGTGCAGCAAACTCACTCCAGAAGTTCAGTGAGGATCTTTGAATGATCCAATGTTGTCCTAAATGACTGATGATGATAAATAGAATGCACCTGTGTGTAATCAAGTCTCCGCATAAATGCACCTGCTCTTTGATAGTCTCAGGGTTCTGTTTAAAGCACAGAGAGAACCATGAAGACAAAGGAACAGACCAGGCAGGTCCGAGATACTGTTGTGGAGAAGTTTAAAGCCGGATTTGGATACAAAAAGATTTCCCAAGCTTTAAACATCTCATTGCGAATACCTTCGCAAGGCACTGAAGCAGAGGAGCGTCATGGGTTGGTCAAGTCACAGGATGTAAATGTAAATACATAGTAATTCAATAATCTTGTAGACCACTCCTGGTTAAACTCTCTAAAGCATCATGGGTTATAAGCACGTGATGGAAAACCATTTATAACTTCCCAAATCTTCACAAATTTCTTTGGTCTATGATTGGCAACCTCTTGGAAAGAAAAGGATTTGGCAGCCTTCTCTGATTCTCCTCCTGGGTATAGAAACACTCTTTTGCAGTGAGAAAATTTAAATAAAAACCAAAAGATGAGGTGCTGCATCCACCCCAGAAGTATTTAGAATGACCTCCAACAGCTTGATGTAAGTTACTCCTCCCATAAAGGTTGTTTTCTATAGTCTGCCTCTGAGGGTGGACACAGGCAGGAAAGGCGAGTCACGTATGTTCACGTTCCAGTTGTTTAGAGTGAAATAACTGAGGCTGACGTTTTCTTGATAGATAAAATTTCAATTTGGTAGTTTCATGTGGTATTACATGGCGACAAGAAATAAGTTAAAGTGTTTTTTTGGGGGAATTGGAACTAAAAAGGTCAAAACCAAGTTGTAGTAAACTAAAAACACACACACTGTCATGGTGTGGATTTGATTTTGTATTTTGGTTTTATTTTGACATCTGTTTAGTTTGACTTTGACGTCCTGTTTCCCCTGTGTTGATTGTCTGCCCCGGCCTAATGTGTTTTTCCTGTGTCTCTGTCTATATGTACCCTGTGCTCCTCTCCTCTTGTTGCTGGTCCATTGTTTTGTCTACATCTGTTCTGTTCCTGGTTCTGTATTTTGGATTTTGAGTTTGTTTTCACCATGGACTTTATTTTATTAAATCATTATTTTTTTGCATTCCTGCATTTGAGTCCTCCATCATTTCACCTCGTGACAGAATGGACCAGCCACCACAAGGACTCAGCGGAATGCCTTTTCTCCACCACACCAGCTCCCAGTTCATCTCGAGTCACCAGGTTTGTACTTATTTTTGCCCTAATCCTTCACTTCACTGCCTACCTCGACCCCCGTTACCTGCAACCACCGCCAGGCAAGAAACTCCGTCTGGGGTGGTTTTCTGTCCATGCACCACCGCCGGGCATTGTTCTCCTTCCGGGGCTGCCTCTGTTCCCTTCTCCCTGACCTTCTGAGAGGTACCCAGTGGAGTCCTGGTCGGGATGTTCCCCCTTTGTTTGGAACCTGTCTCTGTCTGACTGCTGCCCTTCAATGACCTGTCCTTCCCCTCACCTGTTGCCACCGCCAGACCATGATCTCCGTCTGGGGTGGTTCTGTTCTTGTCGGTCACCGCCGGGCATTTGTCTCTGTCCGGGGTGAGCCAGTTCCCTGCATGGAAGGTCACAAACGGGCTTCAGCCACTGACTTGTTCGGACCCTGCTGCGGACCTGAGGTTTTCCGGCCTCTGATTTTGAGTTTGTTTTCACCATGGACTTTATTTTAATAAATCTTGTTCTTTTTTAATGCATTCCTGCATTTGAGTCCTCTATTTCACCTCGTGACACACACACGGCTATGGGGGAAAGGGAACAGCGGTTCATGATTACAATTTGGTTTATGTGTTGAATTAGAAACTTTGCATGTCGGAAAGTAATGCGCAAGCAGAAAGGACACATGAGAAATTGGGGTCTTTTTGATTTTATTTTTTCTCTTTTGTCTTCACAATGTACATTTCACAAACTGACAAAGCTCATTCAAACAATGCTTTGTTCATTCGTCTTAGCAATCCATCCCTGAGAAAATGCATTCATGTGAAAATATTTTTCTTTAACCATAAAAACAACAAAGAACCTAAAATAAACCCAGAAAGAAAAAGTAGCTATAACCAGCGTGTATGAAAATAGATACTTCTTGTTAAATGCACATCTCTCATTCCTTGGACCTCTCCAATTGTTTTTCAAACAATATCCGTCCCATGTTGCCTAACATATTATACCCATCCCCCCCAGACTTTATTAAAATTGTCCACCTGTCTACTTACTTACACCTCCACCCTGACAGACGCAGTTATTTTTTCCATTTCGTATATACTCAGCATTACATCAGTCCATTCTTCCACAGTAGGAATCAGATCACCGCCATCTCCTGGCTGTAGCTTTTTTACTGGCCAACAACTTTATTTGTAACATTTTGTAGTCGTTCCTTCTTTTAAAATTTAAATTCTGTTCTCCCCAGATACCTCATCTCAAAGCTGGTTGGAATTTTTACTTCTAAGTTATGAGGGAGCATCCCCAAAAGATTTGGCAGTAATCTGCTTTCGTTTCACCACAAGACCTCCAACATTTTGTTTCTCCATGTTCTCTCTGAGCAGAAGCTGCAAAATACCTTGGTGTATTCTTCCATCTCTATTCTCCCCATGATAATGGCTTTCCACTGATATTGATTTATTTCCACCCATCCCCCTCCTGATATGACTATTTGCCTCCCTCCCCCACTTCTCTTTGACATATATAGTGTCATCAGCTTTTAAGTCCTCCAGAATCTTGTATAACTTAGAAATAACTCTGCTTCCAGATTGTGATCCATATGCATCCATCACAACTTTTATTATCTCTGGCCATGATTCTAAAGCATATTGTTTTAAATGTATCTCCCAAATAGTGTTGTACTGTAATTGTAAATATCTGTGGAAATCATGGTTCTGGAGGCCATGTAACGTCATCCTTCCTGTGTTGTTTTCCTATGGACGCATAAGCACAAAGATCTATTAGAGGGATTATCTTAATTAATAGATATGGCTCTTGTGTGATTTTCTTAGTTCTGTGCTCTCATGCATACAATGCTTTCTTTCCATGCACATCTAGGGCACTAAATGTAATCTGTGGGACGAATAGTGGTTCTCTTATATGATCTTATTTTTGGATTCAAATACCCTGCCTTGCCAGTTATTGTCTGTTAATTTCTGTATTTACTACCACCCTTACTCTGTGTGTGGTATACAATAACAAGGATCATACCCAGAAGAGCAAAATAATTACTCTTACTCACTCTCATAGTCAAGCGGTTGGAATTTCACAGCAAAAACAATGGTGCAAATGCTGCTCAAATAAAATAAATAAATAATCATGATTTACACATAAGACTCTTGAGTTGTGTGTCATGATATAATGACATATCCTATATTGGTAGTAGTAATGATTCAGGACACAGTCTGTCCATCAAGGCTAGAAAATATTTGTAGGTACCATTTTATTTATACTTGCTGGACATTCAAGTAAGAGTTAAAGGCTGTGAGCCCCAAATAGTGCCAAAGATAAGGATTTGTCTGGAAATCTGGATCTCACTGGGGACAGGGTGGGTCGGGCTTCTTCAAATCGTCCCAGTACTGTAGCAGCTGCTGTGAGGAGCCCAGGATGTAGGTTATGACCTGGGAGAACCTGCAGCGGTCATACTTGGAGTTGTAAGCCTGAAACTGTCCAGGCTGGGGCGGAGCAGTCGGACTCAGGCCTAGCTTCTTCATACACATCCCTATGTATGCGTCCTCAATGTTAAAAGGTGTGATCTCTTTGGACACCTCCACTAATCGAACTGGGAGGTCGCTGGATAAGATGTAGCCCATCCCTAAGCAGTAGAGGGGGTACTTTGGCTCTGGGTACAGCTCCTCTGGAACGTACCATTTGGAGTGTTTGGCACGGATGACACGGATGTCCCTCATCACCCTTCCTGTTAAGTAGTTGATTGTTGGTATTTGAGGCAATTTCAGCATATCCACAAGATTCTCCACATTTAGAAACATGTCAGAGTCAACCTTCATTGCGAAGGTGCTGTTGGCGCAGTGCGTGGACACCCAATGCATGATGACCATAGTCTTGATAGTCAGGTTCAAGTAAGAGTCTACAAAGTCACTCTGGATGAGGTCGTGGTGTTCATTGTCCTCCTGAGTAAGACTCTGCGGGTCTTCCCCAGCTTGTCCCAGCATGAACATTGTCAGCACCCTCTTCCCGTGCACATACGGCTCCTTTGCCCATGTCTGGCGGATGGCATTACGAGCTGCCACGTTCTTTGGTGCCACAGGAACCATGAGGACCAGAAAGGGAGGGTTTTGGCATGCATCCAAGTGGTCCATGATGAAGTTATAGTTGGGTGCATAGGCCTGGTGAAATTGTATAGAAGGAGCTGGGGTTGCCAGAACTGGGGGTTCAGGTTTGGAAGGAGCTGGGGTTGGTTTAGGAAGGATTTTAGGTACATTTTTCAGTTTGGAAAGGGCTTTGGTTGTCGGAACAGGAGGGATAGGTTTGGTAGGACCTTGGGTCACCGGAACAGGTAAATTTGATTTGAGACTGACTGCCAGAGAATTTTTGGGAGGGCCTTCAGTTGCCACTAAAGGGGTATCTACTGCTGCTGTTGTTGTCTCCATAGCAAGGGTTACTGCTGCAGTACTGGCCTGTACCAGCACTGGTTCAGGACTGGGTCTTTGAAGTTTCTTGAAGTGGAGTTGTTTAAATTCTCTCCAGGTATACAGGTTCTGGTTGAGGATTTGTTTGTAGTCTTTCGGGAGCTGTTGGTTCCACCATAATACGGTGAAACAGAAAACTAGGAAGGTGAAGAGAATCAGCAGCTTCTTGGAGCCAAACAGGAGTTTGCATTGCATCAGCCTGCAAACACACACACACACACACACACACATATATACATTTTGTTGTACACTTTTCCAATAACAATAAACTCAAAAGAGGAGAATTTGGCGTTATGAAGCCAATATTACCCACCAGGAGCAGGAGGAGGGGAGAGGTTAGAAGAAAAAGAAGAGGGGAGAGAGAAGAGAGGTTAGAGGAAAAAGGAGAGGGGTTAGAGGAAACAAGAGTGGAGAGAGGAAAAAGGAGAGTGGAGAGAGGAGAGGAAAGGGGAGAGAGGAGGGAAAGTGCAGCAGCGTGAGTGCACAGCATTTGTTTAGACTCCTCCTGTTTAAACATGTATACAGGGGTATGTTCTTTCTGTACCGTTGTTGTGCTTGGGGCAGAAATATAAAGTTGTGTTTTCCTAGTTTGTGCATCTCTCTGATAATACATTTGATCCTGATGTGCGCTAGGAGGAGCTGTAAATAGCCGCTGTGAGGGCAAAATCAGGCTTAAAATACAACAAATACAAACTCCTTTTTCCTCTCTCCCCTTTCCTTTTTGAAAAAAAAAGTTAAAAGCTGGTTAAAAAGTTGATATTGCTGAATATTTCTCCTATAATAGTAATCATTAGTTGGTTGAGTAATTACAGTGGGGGCGGGTCCCAGCTCAAAAGTGGCCAAAATGACGTGCGCTGACATGCTTGCAATACCACCCCGGGCCGATGGGGGTGGACCCAGAAGAAGAATTAGCCAATGCTAACATATAGCATTGGCAGACCTCTCAAAAACATCTTTACAGGATGGACCAAAAGTTGGCTCTGGGCCCAAAGCTCCGTTCCACATGTGTGTCAATGCTGAGGGGGGTGAATTATTTTGGTCCACTCTAGTTTACTCACGGTGAATTTTTGAAGTCTCTCGTTCAAATGAATGGAGCTGCGCCGGCTGACGCGTGCGCAAATGCGTTTTTCCACAATTTTCTTGTGGGTTGGGACCACTCGTGGCCATCTTGGATTGCCCCATGAAAGCACTTTTCATGGCCAACTCCTATGAACGGCGGAAATAGGCGTGACTCTGTCTATTATTATATACAGTCTATGAGTAATTAACATGAATCCATCCATTTTCTACCCCTTAATCCATTTCTGGGTTGGGGGGCTTCAGGGAAAGTGGGGTTAAGTGCCCTGCCCAAGGACACACCGGTAACAGACCAGTGGGAGTTGGTGGTGTATACTTAATTATGCCCTAATTAGAATTGACAAAATGGAGATGACTCTGCACAGTTTTCACTCCCAAAAGATTTTAATTTGCACCACAAGATGCACACATTGATTACAAGTCACGTGACCAACACAATGCAAAGTTTTTGTGAAGTACTTTGGGATATTGTCGGACGGTGGAAAGAATACTTGGAGTTTTTCCTCAATCCCCCCGTCGCCTCCTCCGTCCCGTAGGCAGAGGATGTGGATGAGATCCGTCCTGACTATCTAAAGTCTCTGGATGTTGTAGGACTGTCTTGGCTGACACGTCTCTGCATCACGTGGCGATCGGGAACGGTGCCAATTGAGTGCCAGACCGGGGTGGTGGTCCCTCTCTACAAGAAGGGGACTGGAGGGTGCGTTCCAATGATTGTGGGATCAGAGTAGTCAGCCTCCCCGTTAAGGTCTACTCCAAGGTACTGGAGAGGAGACTACGACTGATGGTCGAATCTCGGATTCAGGAGGAGCAGTGTGGTTTTCGTCCCAGTCATGGAACACTGAACCGGACAGCTGCTTTGTGGATTTGGAGAAGGCGTTCGACAGTGTTCCCCGGGGTGTCCATTGGGGGGTTCCCTCTGCTGAGGGCCGTCCCGTCCCTGTATGACTGGAGCCAGAGCTGCGTTTGCATTGCCGGCAGCAAGTCTCCGCCAAGGGCAAGGCTGCCCTTTGTCACTGGTTCTGTTCACTGTCTTTATGGAGATAATTTCTAGACGCAGCCGGGGGTCGGAGGGGGTCCGGTTTGAAGACCACAAGATTTCATACCTACTGTTTGCAGACGATGTTGTCCTGTTGGCTCCACTGAACCAGGACCTGCAACATGCACTGGGATGGTTTGCGGCCGAGTGTGAAGCGGCTGGGATGAGAATCAGCACCTCCAAATCCGAGGCCATGGTGCTCGACGGAAAAAAGGGGCCATGCCCTCTCCAGGTGGGTGTCCTTCCTCAAGTGGAGGAGTTCAAGTATCTTGAACGAGTGATATTGCCAGGCGGATCGGTGCAGCGTGTGATGCGGTCGCTGTATCGGACCGTCGTGGTAAAGAAAGAGCTGAGCCAAAAAGCAAAGCTCTCAATTTACCGGTCAGTCTTCGTTCCCTCCCTCACCTATGGTCATGAGCTTTGGGTAATGACCGAAAGAACGAGATTGCGGATACAAGCGGTCGAAATGAGCTTCCTCCGCAGAGTGGCTGGGCGCTCCCTTAGAGATAGGGTGAGGAGCTCAGTCACACGGGACAAGCTCGGAGTAGAGCTGCTGCTTCTCCACGTCGAGAAGAACCAGTTGAGGTGGCTCGGGGCATCTACTCAGGATGCCTTAGGGATGCCTCCCTGGTGAAATGTTCTGGGCATGTCCCACCGGGAGGAGACCCCGGGGAAGACCCAAGGACACTCTGGAAGGACTATGTCTCTCAGCTGGCCTGGGAACGCCTTGGGGTCCCCCCCGAACAAGCTGGAGGAGGTGTGTGTGGATAGGGAAGTCTGGGCATCTCTGCTGTTGTATTAAATATAGACTAAAAAGCAGATGTGCATTTGACTGACCCTGATTTGAACTCTGTCTCTTTCCTAAGCAAAAAGACCTGGTCTCCCTTTCTCCTTTGTAGTCCAAAAGTGCAGAATATGAGTTAATGATAGTTAATCTGGGGGGGCCAAGATCTGCATTCCTAGATTTGCTAATCTTTTTAAGTTGTTTGAAGAAGGAGATGGACCCAGAATCTGGAGGGACAGCCTTGAGGTCCTCCTGTCTTATCTCAAGGAAGTAATATTTCTATAGAATTAGGGAGGGGTAGTGTATGAATGATTTCTGTTTAGGTCTGGCGAGACGGAGGAGAAGACCTGATGGACCCGTGACCCTGGAACTGCCTGATACAACACGCCCCTTCCCCTTGCACATTTACTTATAGTGAATAGCTTGAATGTGTTAAGTTAGTTTTTTTAGACCGGACCAGGGACAGCAGTGTGACTTTGTGTGGAGCGCCCACCCAAAGTTATACTTTATACTTTATATAGAGAATAAGGGATAGTTACTTTTGGTCCGGACAGCTGTTTTAGATTCTTTTTGTATTAGGGAAATAAACCTTTTTGAATTTAACTTCCTGAATCTTGGTCATCTTTATAAGGGATTTTGAACACGTCATTTTTTTAATACGTTAATTGGTGACCCCGGACGTGATCCCTTGATGACTCTCAACCTCTCCCTGGACTCTACGTCTCTCCTCAAGCGGCCGCTGAACTGAAGGTAAGCAGATACCTTTTGACTAATTAAAAATCTGCATATTGGACTAAACCAAATCAAGGGGAGAGAAGTTCGGTCCACGGAGGAGCTAATTCAAAAAGTAAAAATAGTAAAAGCCTAAAAAGTAGTGAGAGCCTTGCAAAAAATACGTTAAAATAAAATAAAATAGGAGTCTAAGTAGTTAGAACCCTGCAAGAATATAAAAAGTAAAGATTTTTGAGAGCCTTTTCAGAAACAGGAAAGCCCGCTGTGACTAGCGTGGTTGACGGACGCGTCAACACACAAGTTAGGTTTAACCCATTGGAGCCTGGGGGATTTTGGGCCCCCCCGAAAAATGGAGACAGGCATTCAAATCGCGCAGCTCTATAGAGAGATAGAGGCTCAGATTCTGAGTGGTCTGGATAAAGAGCATAGGAACAAGGCAAAACGAAAGGCTGTGAAAGCATGGGAAAAAATACAGAACAAAAGGGTCATACCTGAGTATATGACAGCGTCCGCATTAGCTAAAATATTGCGGGAAGAGGAAAATAATTTAATAAAGGAGAAACAAGAGCTCGAGGGAAAGCAGGGGGAGAGTTGGAATGAGCGTAGAAAAATTAAGAAGGAACTAAAAAAGGCTGAGAAACTGAGGACCAAGGTACACAACTTTGCTCTGGCTGCCACGGCGTTGGCAAAATTACCTATGGTAAGTAAAGACAAGGAAACACAAAACGGAGCAACGCCGGTGAGTAATATATACCCATTCCTACCCACGGCTCCACCAGAGTATTCTCTGGGTTTAGAACCAGGTAAGCCAAATCTACAACTGCCACAATATGCTTTCTCAGGAGAAGTGACGGTAGAAAAGAGATGGGACAATGACTTTGCAGACAGGGAATTTGACAAAGGGACAGAAGAGGAGTCTGTGGGGGACAATA
This sequence comes from Knipowitschia caucasica, assembly GCA_964034765.1. Lineage (NCBI taxonomy): Eukaryota > Metazoa > Chordata > Actinopteri > Gobiiformes > Gobiidae > Knipowitschia > Knipowitschia caucasica. The sequence goes on from OZ035825.1 coordinate 9,152,295, forward strand.
GAGATCCGAGTCAAAATCCAGCTGTCAACAGCCCGTCACAGCTCCCACACACCCCTCACCAATTCCCACCCATTCCAGATGAGCTCTTACAATCTCTCAGAAATTGTAGAGCTAGAAAGCCAACCTTTGAATGCACCACAGACAGAGTTGAGAGAGAAGAAACCCCAAGTAGGACCCATGAATACGAGACCGCTAGACAGGAGAATGCAAAATTAATTAATAAAGCCGCACGCAGAGCCATGACTAGGACGGACAGTGAAAGTGAAGGGGGAGACTGTGCCATGGCCCCACCAGCACTTATTTATTTATTATTTATGGGCCCTAATCTGTCATCATTAAAGGGCCCTAATCTATTAATCATAATGGGCCCTATCTGTCATCATAAAAGGGCCCTAATCAGAGGTGACCAAACCGGTCCAGAAAGGGCCACTGTGTCGAGTCTGGGTCTGGGTCCGGTCGTGTGGATAGAAGTTAGCTGTGAGTGAAAAGCAACAGTCCTTATAGCATGTAACTCGGTGGTGGTCATTCTTGCCTGAGCTAAACCCTGTGGCGTGTGCACTTGCTTAATGGAGAGGAGGTCTTTTAGCCACTGTGTGTGGCCTCTCGTGCACATCCACACAAAGTGCATTAAACAAACGTGCTCCTACAGCGACAGTTTCAGACTGTTCCCAAAAAACTGCGATAAACTTTAAGTCAGGATATTTGGCACACACATGCATACAGTAAGACAACTTTGAATCTCTATTTTGATACATCAAGACATATTTGTTTAACAATAGTCACTTTGTGGGAAGAACACTGGGTTTTTGTGAGTTTTTCCTTGCCGATGCAGGAGGGTCTGTTGGACAGTTAGTGTCAAACAAGAAGGACTGTGGTGATGATCCAGGACACTTTAACATGCTACAACATTCATAGACATTGGTCAAAGTGTATTTTCTGTGTCTTAAATGTTGATTCTCTGATCTGTGTTGGTGATTTCAATGGTTCTCTTTCCTCTGAGATGACTTCTGTTGTGATTTTGGGCTATACAAGAATAAATTGTATTGTTTTGTAACAGCTGAGCAGAAATATAACATCTTCCATAGACATGGTGTTGCTACTGTGTAGAACAGGGACATTAGAAAGGAAGACATTTTTCAGCGTGAGAAGCTGCTGATGAAGATTCGGGGTAGGGCCGCCCCAGGGGCCAGCACCTATATCTGTTAAGCCTAGCGTACATCGACAGAGAAACTGGGGACAACTAGTTGCAAGGCGGCTTTTGGCAACTGAGAGGAGATGATGGAGATGATCAGTTGAAATCGGTCGATGTGCGCGCTCTTACAACTGGAGATGATCAGTCGGTCTCCAGTTTCAGTCAGTTGCCCGTGTTCTACTTTTCGGCAACTAGTTGTCCTCAGTTTCGGAGATATGACCCGATGTGCGCGCTCCATGCGCCGCTCCGACAACGTGTGTGTATTGCGTGTATTGCGAGCCCGCAACAGTTTATGTCAGAAAACACACTGTAGTTGAGGCCAGTTGCTGTCGATGTACGCGCTGTTATTCCCGAGACTGGTCTGCGACTGGGAGTTGCCCGTTTTCGTCAGATTGTCGATGTGTGCGGGGCAGCAACTCAGAGGGGACGGATATAATTAGTTGCCAGTCCGATGTACGCTAGGCTTTAGTACACACACTGGGTTAGCAGCTAAGACGGAGGAAGACTACTTGGTTAAACCCTGTGGCCACGTAACTTTATTTGTGATCTGCAATAATTGCCTGCTGACGCATAAACATTTCTCTCTTTTGGCTTATTGCACAGTGCTTCCAACAACAAACTTGGATTAGAGGAAACTAGACAGGGATTAAAGCTGCACTAACTGACTTTATTTTTGTATTCATTACGAAAATGCTATCCATGTCCATGTAGTGCATTGGGATATACATCATTTTGAAGAAAAAGTAGCGCAGATTTGTGCTGGCGTGACATTATATTTTAGATCGAGTTTTGATGAAACAAGGAAGAGAATGTGTTTCGGGTTGCAGATTGTGACCAATCACAGTGGACCACAGGCCCCCACTTTCGTGAGAAATCTACAGGTCCCTGTTAGCATAGACAGCTGAGTTAGCACAACAAGCCGAGGAGCTAACCTGAAACTTCGTGTGTCTTCGTCACCGGTTACTGCTTACACAGCGAAACAGCCATCCAAAAGAAAGTCCCGTTCCTCCGCGCTTCCCGGTTCTATCGTTCTATGGTCACGCCATCCAAGTGCAAATCCATATCCATGTATTATCCATATTGGGAGACGCTAGCTCCGTCCCAACAGTGGGTGTGTGTGTGGGGCGATAGCTTCGTGGGTGCGGGGAGGGGAGCAGAGAGAGAGAGGCCAGTGGGTCCGCGGCTTCAAAATCCCAAAGTCAGTTAGTGCAGCTTTAATTCATTTACCTTGACAGTAACAAACAGGCCAATATTTGAACGCAGTTTTTGTGTCATTGTGTTAGTAACAGAAACTAAATCAGCACACCAGATAAAACCAGATTTTATATATTTTCTAACCAGACAAATAAGCAAACACTAATCCTATAAGACGTAACCCCCCAGTTGTGTGTGATATCCACGTCATTCCTCTACAGTAAGTAGTAAATGGTTGTAGTCATGTGGTGTCATATTCATGAGCTTTTCTAATCCTTTCATAAGATCAGGCTGGTACCTGGAACAGCAGTGAAGTGTGGCTGAGCTGGGTGCCCTGGGCCTGGCTATAATGTCTCCTCAGGCTGAGCAGGAAGCCCTGTGGTCTGGAGAGAGCCGAGAGGCTGAGGGCCTGTGGCTGCAGACTCTCACACTGCCACAGGTAAGAGGTCAGCAGCTCCACTCTCCTCTCCAAGTGCTGCACATGAAGGGTTTCAATCACCACATGGCACTATTTAAAACACACAGTTCCATATAAATGTTTTAAACTGACTCTTCCAAGATGACTTTATGTTTGTTGTGTTTGGAGGAAATCAAACTAGCTGAAGGCTTTTATGACGCGCTGTGATGCGGCAAAACGCAGTGCTGGAAGTGGATGGGCTTTGATGCAGAATTAACTGGTACTTCCTTATCACGTTAGCTGCACTTGTATCCAGTCACAGTAGAATGTCAACTCGGGTGAAGGCATATGTGTCCGCCATTATCAATCCTGGTTCAGCCCTGGTTTAGTTCAGGACTAAACCAACAAGAACTTAACCAGGTTTAAAGCTGACTCTTCCTGCCCTCTCTGTTCTACAAGCATAAACATTTACTTTCTCTACTCTATAGTTAATGAATGAGAAGATTGGTCTGATTGAGACATAGGGGTATACTTGTCAATCCTGGCGGTAAACCGTGTGTGTAAAGCATAGACTGTGAATATTAACGGATGTAGTCACGGCTATCTCCGCCGTTGAAACTAATGTGCCAATACTTTTGCCTTCTGTGGGCTCTTTCAAAATGGCTGCGGGGCAGGAATGTGAAAAAACGCATCTGCGCATGTGTTAGCTCTCAGCAGCTAAACTAGACTGGTCCAAAAAAATAATCTTCTCATCTGGAACGTAGCTTTTTCCAAGAGCCAACAAGAGCCGACCATCCCGCTTTTGGGAGAAAAGAAGGCGCCATACAAAAGCATTGAGTAATTCTTATTCCGGGTCCACCCCCACCGGCTAGCAGTGAGATAGCAAGCATGTCAGCGCACATGCTCATGGACCACCGGTGCTCATGCAATTATTGTGGTTTCATTCTATCTCTGTATATGCATAGATCCATTTTCTCCAATATTCATATTTTTGGCACACACAAACATGTGATAAATGTCCCCCTTAATTACCGCCCAGGTTAATCCAGACTTGACCTTGTACGGCCCCAAGCTAAAATGAGACCCGTGGTATACATGGTAATGTATTTAGAGAGTTAGATGTTTACAGATTACATTAAACTGTATCATTTCAATTCTTTATCATTGAATTATGTCAAAAGAAAGCTGACCTTCAGCTCAGCCTCTGAGGGGGGTGGGGACATGGGGGAGAGCCTTGAGGACACCACATGTCTCAGTGTCTCCCATTCTCCTTGAAGGAAGTCCTGCAGAGGCCCAGGCCTGGGCTCTGGGGCCTCTGTGCAGACCCTCATGTGCGCCTCTAGGGCCCTGAGGCGCTGTAGAAGAGGGACAGCCCCGGTCCTGTTGGACATGTCCCCTACACATGTCCCCTGGGAGGCCTGCAGCAGGACATCCAGTGTGTGGCTCTTCTTCTGGAGCCGTTCTTCTATGACGTGCTCGCCAAAGCCCAGAGAGCGAGCCTCCAGGGCGGGGACAGGGACGCAGCTGTCTCTCTGACCAGCCGTGTCCAGAAAAGACCACTCTGAAAACACACACACCACAGAAAGGCCTTTTAGCTTTAAACACACTGCAGTTCATCCGTCGACCTGACCCCCAAATGGACCAGGTCAGTGTGGGGGTTCAAGAGGTTTTAATTTACGCAATGTTTGAACAGTTTGTGCTTGTAGAGACAAAACAACATGCTCACAGAAATCACTGATATGAAAAGAATCTCAACTCTTATTAACATTGATAGAAATTGGTCATCTGCCCCTAATGGACCGGAGGCTCTATGTGTTTGTAGTTATTGCATGTTCTGTGTTTGAACAATATGATTGTGTGGCAAATAACAACTTTGTAAAGTCCTCAGAGATAAATAACAGCAGGAGTTAGGTATACAAAAAGGAATTTCATTACATTGAAACACAAGTATTAAATACATGTATCTGACAACTGTTTGTGTGTGTGTTTTTTTTGTGAGGCTAGTTTTAAAATTTTTAAACTTCTTACCCCAGTTTTGGTATTACGTTTACTAAATACTCAATTTTACTGAAATAAGTATTTAGAGAAAAAGCACAATACATTTTCTTTCTCAATAATATACAGACAATACATACTGTATCTATTCATGTTGTCTGTGAATCACCGTGCACAGCACTATGTGTAGAGTTTTAATTAACTTAGAACTGGCTAACCACCATTGGTCCATGGACTACATTGGACACACAAAATTGCTTTAAAACTAACTACAGTGGTCCCTCACCTAAACGCACGTCACCTTTTACTATTTCATAGATTTTTTGTGTGTTTCCTTCTTTACAGAGTGCTTCTCATGCACCGCATACTCCTACAACTTCAGAATAACTGCTAGTATAACATGACAGTGCAGTGGTTAGTTCAGACGACTACCTCAGCCCTGCTCCTGCCCATCAGCACTGTCCTCTGCAGCTGTATTATTCAGTGTAGTTAGGTAGTTAGATACTTAATTGATCCCCGTAGGAGAAATTCAGATGTCAAGTAGCAACAAAAACACACACATCCACACAAAAAAAAAAAACAAATGAATTGATTATTCTAAAAAGCTGACAATAGTATAAGTAATGATAAGCAACAGTCCTTCAGGTCACAGCAGAGGTGGCACCGCTTAGTTCGGGCTATTTTCGCTGCTCTGGTCCGAAGAAAAATGCTGAAAGCTTTGTTATCATTTTAAAAAAAGTTAGCATTCCTCCAGTGGATTTTCGCCTGATCCGCTTGGTTCAAACCATGAATACTCTCTGCTCTGGTCTGCACCAGAGCAAAACTATGAAAATAAAAATAACAATTGTAAAGCACAAAAACAACAACTGTTTCAGAGCCACTTGCTGCCATTTCCAGCCCATTCAAAAGTAAACCTGGTATATGCATGGCTTTTGACAGCTGCAGCAGCGCTCAGACCTACAATACACAGGTTTGTGTATAAAGTGTGTGGTGAGCCTTTATCAGCCTTTGCACATACAGCAGCTACTTTCGCCATTACTAGTCACTTTCAGCGGTTTATTTTTGGAACGTAACCCAGCGATAAACCACGGACCATTGTATACATTTCAAACTGTAAGGAGTAGAAAGGATCATTTGTTTTCAAGTGAGGAGTAGAAGTCAATTCCAAATAAGTTTATTGTGACCTCTGACCAAGGGAGTGATGCAGGGAGGAGATGCAGTAGTTACCGTGGTTACCTTGTGATGCAGAGAGGAGGTAGGCCTGAGCCACACTCCGGATCTCCTCCAAGTGAGTCGTGTCGAGCACATGGGCTCCGTGCACCAGGCTCACTGTGGGCACAGAAGACTGCTCAATGGCCAGGCCCAGGGCCACTCCAGCCCACCCTAAAAAAAAATTGCTTTACCTGCCAGGTAAAGCAGCGCCCCCCCATGGTCACTGCACAGAGGAGCGATGTCACGGTAGGCCTGGACTAGAGCCTGGAGGTCACTGCCACACCTGAGCACACATGCAGCAATCAGACTCATGGAAGAATGTTCATGCCAGTGTGATGTAGGCTGTAGCCTGGACTAGAGCCTCAACGAGAACGTAGACTAGAGCCTGGACTAGAGCCTGGATTTGAAGCCTGTCCACGTTCTGTGGCCGCTGCGTGGCCCTGGTCCTTGTTCTGTAACTTAGGTCCTGGATCATTAGCCCGTCCGTCCGTGTGGAGTGGATCCCTCTCTCAAATTGTGGGTCTCCCCGAGGTTTCTCACTTTTTTCCCACTGGGTTTTTGTGAGTTTTCCGTTGCTGATGCAGGAGGGTCTGTTGGGCAGTTAGTGTCTAAGAAAAAGGACTGTGGTGATGATCCAGGACATTCTACAACATTTATGACATTTATCAACATGTGTTCTATATTCTTTATGTGTTTTTTGATTCTCTGATCTGTGTTGGTAATTCCAATGGTTTTGTTAAGTCCTCTGAGATGACTTCTGTTGTGATTTAGGGCTATACAGGAATAAATTGTAGTGTATTGTATTGTATAAAGTCTGGACTAGAGTCTGGAGTAGAGCCTGGATGCTGGACTGGGGGCTGGACCAGAACCTACACTAGAACCTAGAGTAAAGCCTGGATTTGAGGCTGGACTAAGAGGCTGGAAAGGAAAGGTTAATATTCTGTAATATATATTAAAAGGTCAGCGGATGTCACCAGTTATAAGAGTGCTCTGGTCCCGTCTGCCGCTGTATCAGGACAGAGTGGAAGAGGACACAGCTCCGGAGCCCCCTGTGGGAGAAGACGTTCATCTGCCTCATAGAGCGCTGCACCTGCTCTGCTAGAGTCCAACAGGAGTCCAGAGCCACGGCCAGAGCGCTCTGTCGCACACAGACTGAAGACACACAGCACACACATGCTGAGAACTCACCACTCGTCCAGTTCAGCCTTAAGCATTTTGAAATGCAAGCGTTCGAGTTTAATCTGGCGGATTAAACTAGAACTCTTGAGCACCTGTGACTCATTTTCTCAAATAATTAATGGTTGTTTATGACTGATGCAATCATTTTAATATGTTTTAAAAACATTGAACCAGTCCGGCCCTTGGGTTACAGCAAATTGTTTTTTTTGGCCCTCTTATGTATTTTGTAACTTTAACATCTCTGCTCTATTGTAAGTTTTTAAAAACATGAAATAAGAATCAGTATTTTTATTGCCATTGTGAGCAACAAGGAGTCACAAACTAGGAAATTGTTTTGGCTATTGGTGCAAACAAGTTTTTTTATTTCTTATAAGAAGTTATAAAAGTAAAAATCAAATAATTGTTTATAAAAATAAAACAAAATCTACATAATCTTTCTTAAAAATACTACTCTATAATATATATATATAAATAATATAAGTGCAGTAAAGGGAGTAATGTTAATGTGTGTTAGCAGTGCTTACTTGGTATTCGGAGAATGTGCTTTTCAGGGACAATGAACCAGAACTGCAACATTCTGTGGCTTGGTTCCTCCGAACGTCCTGCAGAGAAAACAGCAACATTTCAAACAACAGACAGTAGAAGGAGAGGGGTCACTGACTGCTGACGTCATCCTTAGTGTTTCCCCAAATAACCAATCAGGAGCGGGGCCAGTCGGATCAGTAGTTCTCAAATGGTAGGAAGGACACTTTCTTGAAGAAAAAAAAAACCTTGTTTTTGGGTTAGGCTTGGGGCCACATGGTGTGTACCGGCATGTTCCAGTTCAGAATATTCCAGTTCAGAATATTAAACCATTATTTTGTCAGCGCAAAACAGTACCATTAACGGTTACAGAGAAAGATGAGTTTACTTTGTGATGAAAGTAAATGGGCCAACAGCACTAAGACCAATATGTCAAAAGAGAGATTTTTAACCAGATCTACATTTTCAGCAGTTTCTTATCATAGAAAGACCATTGTAAATGTTAACGGACACAGTCACGTCTATCTCAGCTGTTGAACCTTCTGAGGGCTTTTTCAAAATAGCCACGGAGCAGGAAAACAAGTGCATTTATAAGTTTACAGCAGCTAAACTAGGCTGGTCCAAAATTAAATACTACCCTCAGCATTGACACACATCTGGAACGTAGTGTTGGGCCAAGAGCCGACTTTTGGACCATCTTGTAAAGCTGTTTTTGAGAGAAAGAAGGCGGCATGCTAAAACATTGGGTAATTCTTTTTCTGGGTACACCCCCACCGACAATGTGTGAGATTCCAAGCATGTCAGCTTACGTGATCATGGACCTTTTTAAACCAGGTCCCGCCCCCACTGGGAAAGACAGATAATGCACTTCTTTTTAGTCATTTATTTCTAGATGGAAAGCCCCCCCACTGAAAGATCAAGGCTATGCTCACACTCAGAGAGCAGCCGTCCTCCTGTGGACTCACCACCTGCAGAGGGTCAGTGAGGGGCTGGTGCTATGAGACTTGGGTGGCATCTCAGATTGCCACCCCCCCTGACTCAGAAATGGATTAAAAGGGTAGAAAATGGATGGAAAATGGATGGATATTTCTAGATGGAATTCAATTAGTATTGATTTAGCTGCACAAACTTTTTTCATGAATTTAATTGATAGCTTTAAAGAGTATAAACTCAAAAGTGGCCAAAATGACGTGCGCGGACATGCTTGCAATACCACCCCAGGCCGATGGGGGTGGACCCGGAATAAGAATTAGCCATTGCTATATATAGCATTAGCTGACCTCTCAAAAAAGTCTTTACAGGATGGTCCAAAAGTCGGTTCTTGGCCCAAAGTTCCTTTTCCACATGTGTGTCAATGCTGAGGGGGGTGACATTTTTTGGACCAGTCTAGTTTAGTCGCTGTGAATTTTTGAAGGCACTCGTTTAAATGAATGGAGCTCGTGCCGGCTGACGCATGTGCAGATGCGTCTTTTCACATTTTCCAGCCCCCGCGGCCATTTTGAAACTGCCCATAGACCGCGGAAGTTGTGGCACATTAGTTAGAACGGTGGAGATAGGCGTGACTACGTCCGTTAATATTTACAGTCTATGGTCGTACCACATAAATAAGGATACTTAAACTGTGTCACATCAGACAGTCCATGTCCAAGTCCAAATAGAGCTGTAACTGTTGTTTAGTTGGTTTTATACAAGGCTGCATTCGTACTCTGGTAATCTTTTATTTTCACTCACTTTTGCTGCACTCTAGGGGCTTTTGCATATGGAAATAAATAAAATCTAAATTGGAATCGGTCTTTGTCTTTTGCACAATAGAGAGCACATCAACTGGGACACAGCACCACTCTGGACAACACAGAGCAGAAAGATTTAAATGTTTGAAATACCTGGGTGGTATTATTTTTTATTTACAGTGTACTTCTCATGCACCAATATGGAAGTTAACAAGTTATTAGTTAAGCTGGTTTGCTTTTCAAATAATGTAGTCAGATAATAATAAGACTATTTTTACTCCTATATAGTAACATAGTGAGTTCTACTTCTGTATCGTTTCTAAGAACAATCAGAAAAGAACCACGGTTTCATGGAACCGTGGTTAGAAAATATGGTCGTTGCATTACTACTCACAACATTTCACATACCTTTTGATCGGTGAATGAGATGGTGTATCTGGGGCCACAGAGGGTCCCATGGCTCCAGTAAGTAAGCGTTTTTCAACACCAGCCAGAGGGCCTGGTCTGGGGCCTTCCTCAAGGCCGTGATGAGTGAAGCTTGTTCCCAGCAGCAGAGCACTCTGACTGACACCTACAGAACAAGCAGGCAACAAAACATCTGTATTCTTTTTAGCCCTTAAACGTGATCTTGAGAATAACTTAATCAAGACTTTTAAAAACCTCCGGACAAATTCTAGATTTTTAGAAGCCTCCAGACACATTCTAGATTTTTAGAAAATTCCATTCCCATTTTAGATTTCTAGAAACCTCCAGACCCATTCTAGACGTTTAGATACCTCCAAAATATTATAGTATATTTTATATTGATGAGCATTGACATCTAATAACCACCAACCCTATCGATCGGCAGGAGAAGCAAATGACATCCTGCGAGGTTTAGAACTCCAAATACATTTAACAATGGAAGTAAAGTGGTTTTAAAAGACAGAGAATGATACACCTGCAGATAAAAGTTTAATCCCGTTAAATCTCAGCTGCAGAGAGGGAAGGGCCTGGGAATACTGTGATGGGGGTCTCACATAATATTTTTTTTTTTTACAATTTACTGTGTTCTATGTTCCATGCCTTTGGCATGGGTTCATCAGTGTTTGGGCATGTGCCGTCAGGCATGGGTAATGAATATTTGGGAAAATATGACAGTGACAAGGAGGAAGGACTGAGCAAAAAAGCAATAGGCCCTTCTTCCTGTTGTGGCTCTAGTCTAATAACTAAAACAGTAGACTGCAGTGAAATGACGGGTGACCTGTGCATGGAGGGCCAGCTGCGTGATGATTCCCAGAGCCTCAGAGCCAGAGTGAGGGGCCCCGCTGAGGATGATGGGGCCACTGTGAAGAAGCAGGAGCTGGGACAGGTCCTGGGGTACACCGCAGATAGGGACCTCACTGAGAACACATGCACACATGTCCTCAGCCACCCTCTGCAAACACTCCGGCCTCAGGAGCCTCCAGAGCAAGGCTCGCTGCAGCAGACACAGCTGTGTGAAGGGCTCAAACGGCACAGGCCCGATGACAGTGGAGGGGACCCTCATATACTCCTGCCACAGCTCAGGGGCATGACTGAGGGAGGACAGAAGGTCCCGGAAGACAGGCAGCTGCTCTAGGCACCGCAGCTGTGGGACAGTGAGCGCAGGGATCCAGGGAGGCAGCTCTGCGTAGCTCTCAGACACACACTCTGTCCTGAGAAAAGTCACATGATGCGCTTAGAAGTCTCAAATCAACATTGTTGTAAATAATCAAAATGAGAAAAAGTTGTCTCTTTGTGAATGACACTACACTTACTCTATGGAGATTGTGTGGCAGGTCTCAGTCCAGGTCTCTGAGTGGAGATGGTCCTTGGTCCTCAGCCCCCGGAGAAAGAGCTGCCGTTCAGCTGGAGAGCAGAGCAGTCTGTGCTGGAGGAGTGCCACACACAGCAGCACCTTCACATGCACATGAAGGCTTAGAACTTTAACTCAAACTAAACCTAAAGCTGGGGTACCAAACTTTTTTTTGCTTCCTAAATAATACATTTAACCAGTCCGAACATGAAAAGAGACCAAAAACACATGCATATGGAAACTAGTGACTACTAACAATATATTGTTGGCAATCTACATCTTGCCCAGGGACTACAGTTGAAAATTAGCTTTGGAGCTAAAACTGGCACATTTACAGTGATGTTAATTAATGTGCATTGTCCCTGTTTAAATAAACTAATAAAATAAAATAAAATAACCATTTTGAGAGAGATTTAGATGGGTTCATTACATAAGGTGCTGACAAACTGTGTTGAAAGGCAATAGTTGTTTGGTCCTGTGTTGGTTTTTAATACAATCACAGAGCAGAGCTCCCAGGGTCCCAGAGCATTGCATTATATTAGACTACAAGCAAGCTTCTTATTTAATGCAGATTTTTGAATCTGTTCTTTTGACAAGAGAATGAGCGGTGCGTGTTACAGTCAAGCGTCACTCTTGTTACACTGTCATTACATGCAAAGTATTGTCCTCTTGTGACGTGTGTGTAGTTGTATAACCTTCACCTATCTATCCATTTTACTTTCTATCTTTCTATTGATTATGAGGTACTCCAGCTTTATTGAACACATATCACCATCATTTGTGTTCCTTTTGACCACGCACCTTAAACACCTGTGCATGGCTCTTGAACAGACAGGGCTCGTAGTCCCGCAGCACCCACGACAGCACCCGCTGAGAGAGCTCCTCCATTGCCCCTGGGGGAGCACAGTGGGACAGCAGCCCCCCAGACAGCGCAGCCCCCAGCACTCGCACCAAGCGCTCCAGACTGTAGCAGTAGAGCGGAGACAAGAGCACCACCTGCTGGACAGCTTTGTACACAGCAGCACAGAGGGTGAACAGGGGCCTGCAGGAGCTCAGGGAGTGGGAACGATCACACAGAGCTGCCTCCTCCTGCTGCAGCTCCCCCGACACCTCATCCCAGAGCTCATGGAATGCATGCGCCTTCTCAGCAAAGCCAGCATCATCCAGGAGACGGCGGTCACACTGCACTATGTAGTCTATCATAGAGGCCTACAAACAAATTTGTCACTTCAAAATAAGTAGGCTTTATCTGAAACAACATTACATCTTTTCTTAAACTAATTGATGCTCCTGGACCAATGGCTCCCTTTGTGTTTGTGATTGTAGCATTTCCTATGTTTTAACTGTTTGATTCTCTGATCTGCAACTGGCAAACTGACAATTTAGTATACCGAAAGAGTTTCTGATAAACATTGAGCCTGAGTTAAGTGTGTGATCTGTTGTCAAACCTCTGTAATGTCTGAAGCTCTGTGTGTTGTAGTCCTGCATGTCGCTGGTGTGGAGCAGTGGGTATGTCTATGCAAATGAGCAGTTTCTCATGTGCGCTGCTTCTGAAAGAGATGTCTGCACTGGCAGAGCTAGGGTTTCATGACTCTTACTTTTGGACATGGTGAAGTGAATTAGCCATGGCTATAAATGTATTGTTTCACATGTAAAATTGTCCCAATAAAATAAGTAAAGAATATCTGCTACATGTAGTGCATGTCTCTTGAATCACATGCATGTTGTATTTTTATGGGATTTCCCCAGTAACTCTGCTTCTGTACCCAGTGGTCAGGTTACTGAATGACTGAAGGTTCAAAGTAGTAATTTCCTAGCTACATTTTAGGATAGACCTAATTACAAAATCACATTAATTTTCTTAAAATGTATGTGTATTGAGACATGAGTCTCAATACACAGATCTAAAAAAGGTCTCATTATGATTCTTAAATCTTTAACGGCAAAACAAGGAATAAAAGTAGGATTTCTATCAGGGCCTTTGTGAAAAAGATGTTGGTTATAGATTTGTTGTTGAAAAATGTTGGTCCCAGTTGGATTTGTCTGCATATCTGGCAACCTGAGTCAGGGAGAGTGGGAGAGGTTGCAGTACCATTTTTGGCCAGATTTTTTACATATCGCTACTTTAAAGACATGTATGGATATTTATTAACGCTTAACATTGGCCATCAGCTTTTCTATGGATCCCTACATGTTTGTTATGATTTAATTTCCTGTGTTCGTCGTTGGAAAATTGACAACTGTAAAATCCTTTGAGACGACCGCTGTTGTGATTTAGGGCTATACAAAAATATATTGTATTGAATTGACTTAAACCACAGTAATCTGATGACGTACTTTTTGCTCAGTGGGCATAAGCCAAGTCATGCTGGAAAATGCAGTCAGAATCTCCGTAAAGCTGGTCTGCTGAAGCATGAAGTGCACAAAACTCTCCTGTAGCTGGTTGATCTGACAGCAGTCTTCCTCATGATGGTGAATTCCACTGAGCCAAACCCTATCCAGATGTTTTGGATCAATTATGTGTTGACAGGGCAACACTTTGAGCCCTTTCCAAAATATTGTAATCGTCAGAGTTTTGCCTGTATGAAGATTAAACGTAAATTCAGACTGGAAGACCATGAAGTATTCCTGCCGGGGTCTAATGTTCAATTGCAATACATTTATTAACACCCAATCAATGCGTCTGCTGGGTTTAGCTCATTGACTGCCAGCCATTTTTGATGACTTTGCAGAATAGTCTGAAAGAGTCTGAAAGACTGGACTGACTACTTTCAGCAGCAAAAATAAGTTTGTTTCGTTCTCCTGTGATCTCCAGTTGAAAAGAGGGGAATGTGACAAAAAGCACCAGTCTTAGAAAAAAGCTGAAAAAATGAGGTGTTTGTGAAAACAGACGAACCTGCATAAAAGTGACTGTAACACTATTTATTTAAATTTAGCATCTCCGAGTCCTCAAACATGTCCAGGATCTTACATGTTAGAAAACAGCAACAAGTTATGAGTGTTTTTGATGCAAAATAATGTTTTATGACACGCTCACATCCACAGTGCTGTTCGAATGTTTCAAAATGTACTCATCCAAAAAACGTGCTGTATTTATGTCAATAATAGTAAATCACAGAATAACATAAAATGTATAAATGACAATAAATCAAAGTGAACAGACTATATACCTATACTATAAGTGCAACAGAATACTGTTTGTGTGGCTTTGTGTGTTTTTGTGGGCATGTGAACCTGTAGTCCTGTAGTCCCTGGGCACCTGTAGTCCCTGGGCACCTGTAGTGCCCAGGGACTACAGGTGGAAATTAGCATCTCTGCTATAACCTGGTACATGCATCTCTCCTTTTGTGTTAATGCTTAACTGTACACTGTCCCTGTTCAAATAAAGTACATACAATACAATACAATTTATGCGCGCGTTTGAGTGTGTTTGTGTGGTTTTGTTTGGTCCAGTGAGCGCTGTGACGATAACTGGACTTTGCCGCTGGCTCCTGGTGCAGGCTCAGTGATAGTTTTAGCGATAACCCACTTTTCTGTGGCTATTTTTTGGGGTGCACCGCTGGTCTGCTGCTCTGACCCTCCACATGGTTTGCTGCTCTGACCCTCCACATGGTCTGCTGCTCTGACCCTCCACATGGTCTGCTGCTCTGACCCTCCACATGGTCTCTGTTAGCTATGGAGACACATTTACTGCTCAAACTGGCTCCAAATGAAGCCTGACCCTGACTATATTCCTCCATGCCTGCTTCGCCTCTGTCTCTCCTGCTCAGAGTGCTCAGACAGTGATCTTTGACCAAGACACCCACAGAGCTCTGCTGCCACCTGCAGGCTCAATAAAACACTGTCTACAACCAAACCCGAGACATATGATACAGGGGACACAGACGGACAGGAACAGAGTGAAAAACTGTGTGTTTTTAATTGACATTGTTATAGAAATTTTATAGTAAAGCAATCTGAATTAACTTCAAATAGTTATAAGTGCAAATTAATAACTAATTCTCAACTGAGTATTCAAACACAGCACATATGATCTGTTGGCAACAAGGTCAGCTGATAGATGGGAGACGTGTTTCTACATGTCTTCAGCAATATCTGGGTGGAAGGACAGGTCAAAGCAGATTATTACAAGTATCAGAGTTGTATCAGCGTAAGAAAGTGCAAAGAGAGGCCTTGAGCAACACATATCAATTATGACTTTATTTGTGTAATATCTAGAGTCAACATGTCTTTGTTTATTCTGGTCTATTTGATGTCCGTAATTTCCTCATTTGGGGCAGACGGTTTCAGACGGCTGTCAGGTGTTACTGATATCGGTTCTGTTATTCATAGTAAATGTGCACATATACAGTACAATGAATAACAGAACCGATACCGATACCACCTGACAGCAGTCTGAAACAGTCTGTCCCGAATGAGGAAATTACAGTTCAATAATCTGCTTTGACTTGAAAACATTGGGCCTCATTCACGAACGGTTCTTAGGAACAGATTTGTACGTAAATCCTACTTACGCGGTTTTTACGAAGAAAGTGGCATTCACGAATATTTCTCGTAACCAGAATTTCTCTTGGGCAAGTACAAATCCTACGAGTCCTCAGGAGCACTCGTACGCATTCAGTGCCGACATGTTCACACGCCGGGGTTGTCCTCTTTGGTGAAGTTGAATAAAAATACAACATTCCAGTGATATGTCCGTCATATCGATGTATGTATTTATTTATTTGTAGTAATCTTTATTAGTAATCTTTATTTATATACCGCCTTTTTCACTGCAGATCTGGCCTACTTTTTAATTCATTTTGAAATGAAATGTGCCAACGCTTTATCAAATACATTGGAAATCTTGCCGTGTATTAGTGACCCCTTCCTATTTATAGGGGGCATTTCTTTATCCACGGGCCACAGAACAACGGCATATATACTGCTGCTGCAGGAGGTTACTGGGTCCGCGCTGAGTCTCTGCGCTGGTCTCTCCTATGGATCTATACGGGTCTGCACTGGTCTCTCCCATATACGGGTCTGCACTGGTCTCTCCCATGGATCTATACTGGTCTGCACTGGTCTCTCCCATGGATCTAGACGGGTCTGCACTGGTCTCTCCCATATACGGGTCTGCACTGGTCTCTCCATACGGGTCCGTGCTGCATGCTCCTGGATCCATACGGGTCCGCGCTGGTCTCTCAAGTCTGGTCTATGCGGTCTATCTTCGGTCCGCGCTGGTCTCTGCGCACCGGTCTCTCCAGTCAGGTCACTACAGTCTATGCGGTCTCTCCTATAGGTCCGCGCTGGTTTCTGTGTGCTGGTCACTCCAGTCTCTCCTCGGGTCTGCATTGGTCTCAGCGCTGGTCCGCGCTGGATCTCTTCCCAGGGTCCAAAATATTTTGAGATTAATCTCAAAACATTTTGAGATTCATCTTTAAAATAATACATAATATATTTTTAAATTAAGCTCATAACATTTTGAGATTCATCTCATCATATTCTTAGATTAATCTCATAATTTTGCTAGTTCGACTTTATTATCATAATATTTCGACTTTTAAGTCAACATTTTATAACTTTATTCTCAGTCTGGTAAAAGAAGAAAAAAGGGTGACTCTTTTGCTCCGTGTAACTCTTTGCTTTAGGCCTGTTGCTGCAGGGCCGCACACGGCCCTGCAGTCCCTTATATGGGCATTAGTGGGCGGTTACTTATGCTAAGTACCTATGCTAATGAAGCACCTGGCACGCGCGCTGTACTTACGAGGAAATGGGATTCATCAATCTGAGAGAACAGCTGCGAACAATTCAGCGGCTTACGAGTGCGTTGATGAATCCCACGTGGGGACTTCTTAGAAATCTACTTAAGGACAACTTGAGAAGAAAGTTGAGTAGTTTCTTACGAAGTTATTCGTGAATGAGGCCCATTGTTCTTCCGCCCAGATATTGCCGAAGACATGTAGAAACCCGTCTCCCATCTATCAGCTGACCTTGCTGCCAACAGATCATATGTACTGTATTTGAATACACAGTTGAGAATTACAGTAGTTAATATCTTAAACTTATAACTATTTGATGTTAATTCAGATTGCTTTACTATAAGATTTCTATAACAACGTCAATTTTGTCTAACCATGCAACGTTGACAATAAACATTCTAATGCAAGTCTTTCCGATTGAAATGTAGTTTCCTAATGCAGCAACACTTGAACAATTGACTGAAAGCCTTGGATAGCTCAAGAGGCATCATTTAGCCATACTCAGCAGACAGACGCATGTTCACACACACACACACACACACACACACACACACACACACACACACACACACACACACACACACACACACACACACACACACACACACACACACACACACACACACACACACACACACACACACACACACACACACACACACACACACACACACACACACACACACACGTTTTTGTTACCTGGTGGGTCCCTTTGACAGGGCCGTTCAGAATGGGACCCATAGACATAATCTTTTTTTACCAAGACTTTAAGTAATACAAAACAGTCAATAGAAACCAAACAACTATTTTAAAGGAATTTTATTTTAGATTTTGTTTTCGAATTGCAGTGATTCTATTTTTGACATAGAATTTAATGCCACTCCATGTCCGATGTCTAAGGTCATCTGGTGAGGCATTAATGCAGGCCAGGCAGTGAGACTTCCCAGGGACCTTTCCAGTCTGTATGAAAGGTGTCATGGTCTTCTCCACAGCCTTCACCTCAGATGCAGACCATGGCTTTCTTACACGTTCTAGGGAGAGAAATAAAAATATATTAGCAATATACACTCCCAGGGTGAGGACCAAGCAGCCTGGCTGTAATCCCCCACCTGGTACACTTACCAGAAGGGGCACTGCCACTACCATGGGGTGCATCTGGATGAATGGTTGAAGGTTCTCCGCTTGAAGTTTCTTTTAGCCCGTCCGTTTGTGAGAGGATCTCTACTGCTCTCCCTGTCGCACAGAAAATAAAAATACAAGTGGCCTTTAGGGGAAAAAAATCATACATATTTTAATAATATCAAGAATTACCTTCAGGCTCAATTTGTATCTGGTCGAGGCTCTTTCCTTCGAATTCCGTCACTCTTCCCTGCTCCATGGCCATCAACACTTTGCTGATTTTGGCCAGCTCCAGTGTCCCCTCTGGTAGTCTGTAATATTGCCTGTGGATGCGAATGTCATGGCCGAGGAAGTTGGCAAGTATGTCCATCTCATTCTCTTTCATATTGAGAACTGTAGACATAGTAGCTATGTGCTTTCTAAGTTTGGTTGAGGATAGCATCTCTGGATGCACCGCACCACATTCTTTGGCTACCTGGCGTAGGGAGTCTGATCCCCTGATGTGGGTGTCTGCGCCCGGGCGGGAAAAGAAGTATGGGTTATGGTCAGAGATGGAACAGGCCCTTCTGTTCTCCACCAGCACCTCCATCGAAGCAATCATTTCAGGAGTCAAAAGAACCGGCACTTTCCGACTTCTTTTCCCTTTAATTTCAATGCGTTGAAAATGCTGACACAGCTTTTTCTCAAGTTGGGACAGTCCCAGAGCAATGTCAGAATGGATCCCAGTCTTACTTCTTAAGGTAAAGGCTGTCAGTGGCATCTTTGAAACCTCACCTTCCCTTCTTCGATTGAAAATGATGACCTCACAAAGAGTCAAAACTGCCAGTTTAGACCAATGCTTAGACGTTGGCTCACTTATTAGGGTTTGCACATATTCAGGTCGACATACCTCAATATGTGCATGCATGGCTCTAACGTCCTCAGTCAGAGGGAGCAGGTCCGGAGTGTTCCACTTGGCTTGCCGGAGGGTCTGTAGGGCAGCAGAAGAAACACAGACGTCCCACCTCTTCTCAAAAAGCAGCCGGCTTCGTTGGAGGTTTTTAATAAATAGTTCATCAACACAATGCTCCATTTTTGAGTCACATTCAAGAATATCTGCTAGCTTTCTGAGGCTATGGCCGAGTTTGAGGGCCAAGGATGGAGTCTTGTATTGATTTGTTTCCTCATCATATCCAGCCACAGACCTGACTGCATCAATCACATGGTTAAAGTTGGAAGGAATAAAGAAATCCTTAATTGTTTTCAGTTTCCCTGCGGTTTTTGCTTCGTTAATTAACCTACCGACTTCTCTCATTTTCTGCCTAATGTAATCATGCTTTGTCTTATCATGCCCGTGTTTTAAGTACAGGTGCTCTCCGAGTCTCAGAATCCCCTTTTCTGCTTTGACAACACCCGTGACCTCATCCTGATGCATTGCCGAAATTAAAGACCACAGCTTTTTGCTGATGCCCTCCGGTACAGGCTGGGCTAGGGAGCAGAGGGACTGGACCCTACTTCTACCTGGTTTAGCCTGGGCATCTTTCTGTGAAAGCCGGCACCTGGCCACATGCCTCCACAGCGACTTTCGCTTAAGCAATGCCCCACAGTCTATACAGTGCAAAAACTCACTGGATTTAACTGGGCAATTTGGCTGTTTAGCTGGGACTAAAGTTCCAATGCCGGCCTTTAAAACCTCAAAATTGTGCTCACGGTTTCCACTATTCCTGATCAAATCAAACTGAAGTTTACGTGCTTTAGATTTCACAGGTAGAGCCAATGCTCTGGCTACGTCACTTTCATTTCCATGTTTTCTAGTCAAATGACGGGACATTTTGTGGCAGGACATTGAACAGTAGAGGCAGAAGTGTCTCTTGCTGTATACTCGCCCCCCATTTTTCTTCTTTTGCAGCTGCATGATAACAATCTTATTTGCCTTTGGTTCGTCACTTTCCGAGTCTTGAAGAAAAGTGTTTTTGATTTTTCTTTTTCCATACTTTTTTACAGGTTTCTTCTTGACAGTTAAATCGTCAGAATCTGAGTCGACTTCATCAATTAGGGACTCTTGACTAAGCTGCACAAACAACAAATAATTTGTAATCATTCTATATAACAATTTGAAGTCATGACTTGTAGTCAGCACTTACCAGTGGTTTGTAAGCGTGCGCTTCAGTGTGCTCCTCCATGATTTCTTGCAGCCTAATGAACCACACACTTGCACCTTTTTCTAGCCTGACACCTGATTTCCTCTGTTGTGCTGCTCCATGATTGGCTCCAGCCTGCTGGACTGAAATTGCCCCAGTGTGCCCCTCCTTGATATCCCGCAACCCACCACCAGGGTTCCGACACATAACACACTTTTTTCAGGAAAGTAAACCTCCAGGGGTCCTTTCCATATTTTTACAGAGACTGCATAAGGACCGTTAGAAAAGCATTACCCATTGATTATTAAGCTTGGACCAGTGGGGTCCGGTGTTCGGGCCCCACCACGTAAAACCAGTCCCCATGACGTGAGTGGAATCTCAGGTTATGGAACCCACCAGGAGTTGAAAACAAGTGCGCACACACACACACACACACACACACACACACACAGCTGTTGAGGCTGAGCAGGTGTTTAGCACTGTCCCAGCCCGGGGGGTGGTGGAAGAGCAGGCACACTGCATCCATCACCATGGTGACGGGCTCCGGGGGGTCCCTGTACCCTCGTACCTCCTCCAGGGCACTCAGTTCCAGGCAGCTCACTTTTCTGATCCTAGCCTCCAGAGCGGCCTGCACCTACAGCACAGACAGGAGAATACACGCACGCACGCACACGCACACATTAGATATATACTGCCAATCTATATATCTACATATAGTTGCTGGACCCTATGGAGCCTCCTCAGCCATGCTCTGTACCTCCTGCTGTGTCTCCTGCAGCTGCTTCTCCAGCTCTGTGAGTCGTGTCTGCTCCCGAACAATAATGTTCTGGGATTCCTCCAGCTGCAGCTCCAGGTCTGCGATGGCCCCGAGGACAGACCCCTGCTCCTGCATAACAGAGACAAAAGCAGATAAGGGAAATGTTTTATGTGAGGCGTGTCATGACTGATCCTTAACAATGTAAGAATAATTTCTTAAAGCTGGGGAACATAACAATCTACAGACAATGCGACTATATAGTACAATTCATCAAACTATTGTTCACTCTGAAAATAGTTCTGTATCTTATGGAGAGCCAATTGAAAAGGATCAATAGGAGCGCATCTGTGATAGACTTAGAGGCATCTCCTGGCCTTGGGTTTTAGTATTTTAACTCATTTTTGAGACTTGAATACATTTTGTAATCTTTAAACCAGTTTTAAGAAAAGCCACCCCTCTGGGACCAATTGTTTTTTTTATTTTATTAAGCTGGAGCTGTGGCTACAGTAGTAGTTCACCACCACAATGTATAGAGTGAATGAATAATGACATGTGACATATATAAAACTGATGCCTTATTATTATCATTAGAAAAGTATACGGTCCCAGACCCAGCTCTCTCTTCATGGTGTTGACCTTTAGTTGATATATAATCCCGTTCTCTTTGAGTTTGAGTTTTACTTCCTGTCTTTCCTGTAGATTGTATGCCACGCCCTGATGTGTTAGACCGGAGCCTCCACATGTGTATTTAGACCCTGTGCTCCTTGTCTCTAGTTTCAGTTTTTACTTTTAGATTTATTCTTGTGGTATTTATTGAATTACAGTGCCTTGCGAAAGTATTCGGCCCCCTTGAACCTTTCAACATTTCGCCACATTTCAGGCTTCAAACATAAAGATATAAAAATATATTTTTTTGTCAAGAATCAACAACAAGTGGGACACAATCGTGAAGTAGAACGACATTTATTGGATAATTTAAACTTTTTTAACAAATAAAAAAGTGAAAAGTGGGGCGTGCAATATTATTCGGCCCCCTTGCGCTAATACTTTGTAGCGCCACCTTTTGCTGCAATTACAGCTGCAAGTCGCTTGGGGTATGTCTCTATCAGTTTTGCACATCGAGAGACTGGAATTCTTGACCATTCTTCCTTGCAAAACAGCTTGAGCTCAGTGAGGTTGGATGGAGAGCGTTTGTGAACAGCAGTCTTCAGCTCTTTCCACAGATTCTCGATTGGATTCAGGTCTGGACTTTGACTTGGCCATTCTAACACCTGTAGATTTGGCTTTATGTTTTGGATCATTGTCCTGTTGGAAGATAAATCTCTGTCCCAGTCTCAGGTCTTTTGCAGACTCCAACAGGTTTTCTTCCAGAATGGTCCTGTATTTGGCTCCATCCATCTTCCTATCAATTTTAGCCATCTTCCCTGTCCCTGCTGAAGAAAAGCAGGCCCAAACCATGATGCTGTCACCACCATGTTTGACAGTGGGGATGGTGTGTTCAGGGTGATGAGCTGTGTTGCTTTTACGCCAAACATATCGTTCTGCATTGTGGCCAAAAAGTTCGATTTTGGTTTCATCTGACCAGAGCACCTTCTTCCACATGTTTGGTGTGTCTCCCAGGTGGCTTGTGGAAAACTTTAAACGAGACTTTTTATGGATATCTTTGAGAAATAGCTTTCTTCTTGCCACTCTTCCGTAAAGGCCAGATTTGTGCAGTGTACGACTGATTGTTGTCCTATGGACAGACTCTCCCACCTCAGCTGTAGTTATCTGCAGTTCATCCAGAGCGATCATGGGCCTCTTGGCTGCATCTCTGATCAGTCTTCTCCTTGTTTGAGATGAAAGTTTGGAGGGACGGCCGGGTCTTGGTAGATTTGCAGTGGTCTGATACTCCTTCCATTTCAATATAATTGCTTGCACAGTGCTCCTTGAGATGTTTAAAGCTTGGGAAATCTTTTTGTATCCAAATGCGGCTTTAAACTTCTCCACAACAGTATCTCGGACCTGTCTGGTGTGTTCCTTTGTCTTCATGGTTCTCCCTGCGCTTTAAACAGAACCCTGAGACTATCAAAGAGCAGGTGCATTTATACGGAGACTTGATTACACACAGGTGCATTCTATTTATCATCATCAGTCATTTAGGACATCATTCAAAGATCCTCACTGAACTTCTGGAGTGAGTTTGCTGCACTGAAAGTAAAGGGGCCGAATAATATTGCACGCCCCACTTTTCAGTTTTTTATTTGTTAAAAAGGTTTAAATTATCCAATACATTTCGTTCCTCTTCACGATTGTGTCCCACTTGTTGTTGATTCATGACAAAAAATACATTTTTATATCTTTATGTTTGAAGCCTGAAATGTGGCAAAATGTTGAAAGGTTCAAGGGGGCCGAATACTTTCGCAAGGCACTGTATATAATTTTGAAATTCTGCTTTTGGGTTATTCCTTGTTTTAATCCCGTAACATCCAGCCTTTGATCCAAATGTCTTTAACACATCTGGTTTAGGCAGAAGATTTTAGAAGATTTCAGAGTGAATGAACATGGTAATCAGACCGTTTTGTCATCCTGTCTCCTTTAGTACACAGACCTGTTGCAAGGCATGGATCCTCTCCCTCTGTGTGCGCAGAATGTCCTGGGCCGTGTTGGTCATCTCTTCAAGGCGGGACACCACTGTTTCCAGCCTGCCACACAGCAGCATTAGTCTGTGAGCTGGACTTTCTACACAGAAATGCAGTCATACCGATGAGCCTCCTGCTGGGCCTTCTCCTGCAACCGTGAGAACAGCTCACAGAAGTGGTGTAAGAAGTGCAGGTATGAGGCTGGGTTCACTGGCTGCTGTCTGAGCAGAGAGGAGGCGTGGTGGCGTGCGCACACATGCAGCCGCGCCATGGCCTCTGCCACGCCATGCACCGAGTCGCCACCATCTGGAACCAGACATAAAGAATTAAAACATTCGAATTGGTGGTTTTTGGATACTTTTTATCAATATATGTAGAATCAGATTATAATTTTTGAGTGTTTTTAACATCGTTTTGGCCTGGGAATGGTTTTGGTCCTGGTCAGAGGGTGGACATGGTCTTGGGTATGGTCTTGGGGCTGGTCTGGTTTTGGTCCAGTATTAGTCTTGGGTCTGGGTCACGGGTCTAGTGCTTCGGTCTTAGGTCAAGTATCGGTCTGGTTCTGGTCTTTGATCTGGTCTTTGATCTGGTTTTGGTCCAGTTCAGGTCTGAGTTCTGGTTTTTCGTCCAGTTCTTGTCTCGAGACTGGTTTTGATCCTGGTTTGGTTCTGAAGAGGAATGGTGAGAACTATTACTGTTTTCACACGTGCATAAATTGTTGTTTATTTTCAAACATATTCTAGAATATTTGTAGATATTTGTTTGTAACACAATCTTCAGCAGTTGCTCAAGTCATATCTATGTGCGGCAGCAGGTTCTCAACAGTGCGGTCCGAGACGAGAACAAGACCGGAGCCTGCTGCTGATTGACAGAGAAAGACTGATGATGAACTGTCGCGGATGAACAGAGTGTGCATTTGAGGGCAGGGTTTAGTTCTTGGAAATGTAGTCCTATTTATTAAATTATATTGAAATTATTACATTAGTATTGATTTTGCCTTGAAAATGTATGTCTGGAAAATAAATGTAGATTTCTAAGTCCTATAAAGCAGCCCGCAGAAATGTAATCTTTGGTAGACCACCTGCTTTAGCCCATCCCAGAGTGACAGTAGCTCAGTTGGTAGAGCATTGGCCTTTGTGCCAGAGGGTCGTGGGTTTGAGTCCGACCTTCACCATCGACTCCCACTGTCTGCTGTCGTTGTGTCCTTGGCAAGACACTTAACCTCTGGGAACACCAGCCACAGTGGGGCGGCTGAGGCTGTAAAGTGCCAAACTGCCGTTGTGTCCTTAGGCAAGACACTTCACCCCCATTGCCTAGAATGAGTCTGGTGTGTGTGTGAATGGTTGGTGGTGGTCGGAGGGGCTGATGGCGCAGACTGGTTGCCTCCCTTCTGTCAGTGTGCCCCAGGGCAGCTGTGGCTACAGCAGTAGTTCATCACCACCGTGTAGGGAGTGAAAGAATAATGACATGTGAAGCATCTTTGAGTGTCCAGAAAAGCGCTATATAAAACCAAACCGATGCATTATTATTATTATTATTATCCCATCCAGGCTAGCCCTCTCACATTTGGCCTATCGCACAGCAAAGCCTATTCCCCGCCAACCTATGCCAGCCAAGCCAGCCGCTTGAAAGCAGAACCTTCTATACCACAGCCCCCTCAAGGCTCGCAACCTCCGCCTCCCCGCCTCCTCCTCTTCTTCGAGCGCACGCTCTCTGCCCTGCTTGCCTGGACGCCACCACCAGTACCTAGGTCCCGGGGGATCTTAAACGTGCACACAATCAAGGAGCTTCGCAGACCAAGTTCCGCCAAAACAATCAATAAATAAAACATTCAAATACATTTTGTGTCTTTTAGTCTTTCCAGATAAAAATATATTACTGGTATATATCACTTTTTTATCTTTTTTTTTTCTTATATTAAGCATTAGGATGTATAACAGGGCAAGAGGCATGTCAGCGTCCTTGAATCTCCTCGAACTCAGACTGTCCATCAGTCTCCATTCGCTGCATCCAAAGGGTGTCAGAGGCATTCTACAACATGCACACTAGAGCAAGCACAGGTCAAAAGGTTTCATTCCCCTTATAGAGGCAATACAGTGGCAAACTGTAGGTGCACATGATCTGCCTGGACATCAGGCAGGTGCATGAAAATAAGAATGGAATCATTGCATTCTGGTTATTATGGAAAATGTTCATGTTTAAATGTAATTGCGCATTTGACCAAAAGTCTTTCTACACTTTCATGAGCATCAGTATCATAAAATTGTGGCCTTGTTGATCAAAGATAATTATTCTTATCAATCGGAGCAGTGGTTAAACCTCTCGTTGCCACAATAAAAAAGTCAATTTTGCATGTTATGCCCCTTTAAGTCGAATAAATTGTGTGTGGTTTTAAAACTTAATATTAGGTTTACATTAAGTGTAAACATTAAAAAGTGTTTCTATTGCAAAACATGTCCTGTTAAGGTCTTCAGATAGACTCACATGCATTGGTCTGGAGCCAGAATGCTGCAGTGGAGCGCAGAGATTGATAAGACCATGGCCGATAAACCTCCACACAGCAGCTACGCTCCGCCGCTCTTCTCATCTGTGTCTGAGGACAGAACAAAGCTTGGTCTGACTGGTTCATAAACCACATACATTTGAACTGAAGTCCACCTGAAGCCGATCTGAATAAGGAGCTTGTGATGTTTTTTGAATGCATATTGTGAGATTTGCCAGAACAAAATAATTCTGAATGAGCTGCAGTTGTTGGATTGATTTAAGAGCAAAATCAGAGTCTACACTTCTTGTGTCAAATGTATGTAGATGGATTCATTGAGGAGTTTGTGAAAAGAGCTTTCGGACAGATGGGACAGGAGTTTGAGAGGGT